>JAOUQT010024567.1:0-11657 GCA_025769995.1 Xyliphius kryptos
TACAACCCACACAAGTTGCTCAGGTAGTGCAGCTTATTCAGGATGGCACATCAATGCCAGCTGTGGAAAGAAGGTTTACTGTGTCTGTCAGCACAGTCTCCAGAGCATGGAGCAGATACCAGGAGACATGGAGGGGCTGTTGGAGAATTGGTATCAGCGGCTACTGACCAGACTCCTCACACCTGGATTACACCATTCAGTGCAAATCTATAGGATAATAGTGTTTTTTTTTTCAATGGATTGCCATGTTTTGCTAATAATATTAACATGGTTTGTGTAAAAAGGTTTCAATATTAAAGCTTTTAAAAACAGTCCTGGTAGATTACAGTGACCTGTCTACTGAAAAAAAGGAGAAAAAGTGTGGCACACTTGGTCTATACCTTTACGCCCCTGCCACAAATAATAAAGAAAAAGGAATTATGGCCTCATCATAACTGAGAGTGAACTACAACTTTATTAGTTTAGCCCTCAGAACTGACCATGGATCTTAACCAAAGGTTTTTTTTTTTTTACCAAAAGCTACTTAAATTGTTATCTTTAATCACTTCCGATAAAATAAATAACGAACGGTCACAAATTGAGAGTAATAAATCCATCAAAATGTCATAAAACCCTTGTTTATACATTGTGTATCACTTGAGTATCCCCACAACTTATGAAAGATCATTTGGGTAATGGATATTTCTCAGCACACTAATTATAGAGACAGTGGGATATTGTAGATTGTGTTGTTTGCTGTACTGCTCAAAACTTAAATGTGTAATTACAGCCAGTAAATAGCCAGATGGTATAACAACAGCGTTGGATAATAACCAACAATGAAGACGAATCCATTGGAAATGTAAAAAGAATCTTTTGTTTAAAGAGTTAGATAAAAAAAGGACCATTTTCAACAGCAGTACCTGAGTATCAGCTGAGAATGCATTCTTGGCTGTGCAGGAAGCAAGGAATCTTGAAGTATTTTCAACGTTACCTTGCCTTTCCAAATTTTTGAGCAAATGTGTACGAAATATTTTTTTTTGTTTAACCAAAGCGAAACCAAAAAAAATTGTGCAGTAAAGCGCAGGGTAAAAAGCTTCATACATGCATCATTATCTTCCACTTAGACTTCTGTGAGGGTTGCGGTGGGGTTCCCCATGCCCATCCAGGGGAGAACATATCGGGCGCTGGGCAGATACACCCAGGACAGGGTCGCCAACCTATCGCTGGGCACACACTCACTCACACACACTATAGCAGTCAATTTACCTTAAATCCATGTTTTTGGACTGTGGGAGGAAACCGAAGAACGCGGAGGAAACCCATGTGGACATGGGGAGAACATGGAAACTCCACCCAGATTGGGATTGGAACCAGGAATCACAGAAAGGTGACTGTGCTAAGCACTTAGCCACCATGACGCCCTGCCACAATCACGTCTTGTTCCCAAGTGATAGATGTGTCGACAAAAATTGCAGGCCCTCTGTTGGGCAATTTTGGAACTTGCCGGCTGAAGAAAAGTGACCAAACATGAGAAAATGTGTCACATATTTAACAGCGTTTTTTTTTTATCAACATATGAAATTCCCCCACATAAAAATGATGAAGTCCAGATATCGGTCCAACCTCATTGACTACAATTACATTTGGTCATTTAGCAGAAGCTTTTATTCTTACAAATTTCCTAACTTGGTTAAGGTCAGAACACAAAGCTGGTCATACAGCATCCCCTGAGCAACAAGGGTTGAGGGTCTTGCTCAAGGACCCACATCTTCAAAAGACCAGGCATTGGAACCCACAACCTTCAGATTCATAGCCCATCACCTTAACCACTGAGCTACCACACATTGATGATCATTTGGAAGCCTTCTTGAGAGTCTACCACTGAGCTACCGCCCCAACTAAAATACTGGCAAACAGAAGACGAGCAAATGACACACACACAATATATAGGGGCAATTTAAGGCAGCTAATTCTCCTTGAGGACAACATGGTGGCTTAGTGGTTAGCCCATTCGCCTCTCAGCGCTGGGGATTCCCGACTCGATTCCCAATCTGGGTGGAGTTTCCATGTTCTCCCCCTGTCTGCGTGGGTTTTCTCCAGGTTCTCTGGTTTCCCCCCACATTCCAAAAACATGGATTCAAGGTAAATTGAATGCTCTTAATTGCCCCGTATAGTATGTATGTGGCTGTGTGAGTGAGTGTGTACCCAGCGATGGATTGGCGCCCTGTCCTGGGTGTATCTGCCCTGCGCCCGAGACGTTCTCCCCTGGATGGGCATGGGGAACCTGCCCGCGACCCTCATAAAGGAATAAGTGGAAGATAATGAATGAATGAATGAAAATTGCAGGCTGTGAAAATATCTCACCATGCTGTTAACTACTCCCTTTAAAGTATGACACACACTGGCTCTAACAAGAACTGCGAAAGGAGTGGGAGGCCCCGATGCACAACTGTACAAGAAGATGAAAATCTTAGATTGTGCAGTTTGAGAGAATGATGCTCCACGGACTGTCAACTAAGAGCTGCAATAAATGGAACCCGTCAATCACCAGTGTCAGCATCAACGGTCAAGAGGCAACTTCAGGATGCTGGACGTCATGGCAGAATTGCCAAGAAAAAGCCATACCTCACACTGGCACATCGCAGTCTTTTCTTTTATTGGTCAGATGACGGGTTCCATTTAGTGCAGCTGTCAGGTGGCAGCCGGTGAGACATCTTTCTCTCAAACTGCACACTGTAAGATATTTATCTTCTTGCACAGTTGTTTATAAGTGCTCCCAATCCTTTTCCTGTCCTTGTTAGAGCCAGTGTGTGTCACTCTTAGTAGATAGTAGTTAACCGCATGGTAAGATCTGTTTAGTTTCTTGGCAATATCTTGCATTGAGTAGCCTTCCTTTCTTAACACAACAATGGACTGACGGGTCTCTAAAGAAAGTTGTTTCTTTCTGGACATTTTGAGCCTGTAAGCAACCCAACAACTTTAGATGTTTCGGATACTAAACTAATCTAGAATGTTGTGCTCCCTTTTATGCTCACGTTTTACAGCTGTGCATCACAATTGAGCAAAGGTGTCCTAACAACCAATTAGTGCAATAACATCATTAAAGTGGATTGATGGCCATACCAGGAGAATTAGACAGAGGCCTGAGAATTGTTGATAATAGGACTATATGCAAAATAAGCCTATATACAAAAATAGGCTTTAATACAAACATTCTTGTTCATTAAAAAATATCTAATACACTTAAATTAATTGTGAAATTGAAAACATTGTTTGCGAATTGCATGACATTGTGTTCTTCTTTCAAAAAGAGGGACATTTGCAAATTAACCTAAACTTTTGAGCGGTAGTGTTTATATAAAAGATGATGTTCTCGAACCATGGGATACACACGACGGAGCCCCACCCCCATAGATAAAGTAATGAAGCGATCTGTTTTTCCTATTGTGCTTACACACAGAGGGGTGTGTCCTCAACCTTTAACCCATACATGCAGTGAAACACACACATACACACACTGAGCACACGTGTCTTGAGCGGTGGGCAGCCTTGTATACGGCACCCGGGGAGCAATTGGGGTTAGGTGCCTTGCTCAAGGGCACTTCAGCCATAGTACTTGGTGGGACCAGGAATCGAATAGGGCTGGTTCCTTTAGCCACAATCTCACGACTGCCCCTGACGGATCCCTACCCCTCTTTTGTTTTCTAACATGGCCGATGCTATACATGAAACAGCAATTCTTTTAATGTTTTACAAATTCCTGCATCAGATGACTGTCATCGTCCAAACTGTTGCTCTGGAACATGGCTGTAACCTTCGTTTGCCAACATTGGGATACCTTCAGAGACGTGCTATCCTTTGTTCTTAGCCACGGAACCATAGTTATACAGTTTGCTCAACAATACGCTGTCATTTATACTACATGAATACTTCCAGAGTTTTTGGCGGTGAGAAAAAGGACCAGCAATGTCATACTGGGGTAGGAAGCAATTATGCATTGTATGCTATGGTATACATGTTAAATGTTAAATGACAAGTTAAAGGTTTAAACAGATTTTGTAGAAAGCCTTCCCAGAGAAGAGGACGACCTTTTGTGAATAAAGTGTAAATTCAGCGTCTCCTCGCTCCTGTGAAAGGCATGAGGTGAACGTTCATGATCCATGAGATTATGCTCCTCCACCCTAGTTCCCCTTCATTTATCTCCACGTCTCTGAGACTCTTCCCATTAATGCCGAGGTGTTTATTAGGTGACTGCACCTCCTTTCCTTTAAAACAGGAAGAGGAGAGAAGCCCGGCTTTGGAAGTTCAGTGGCGCTTGCAGTAAATAATGTGTGTATTATGCAGGAGAATAAGTTATATTAATGCCTGGAGGCTCATCTCTGCTCCTCCCTGTTCTCAAATTAAAACCTGCTAATGCTGAGCAACTTCCTCATTGCCACCCCAGCATGGGTGTGAATGGAAATGAGGTGGAAAATCCTCAGCTCGTTTGCACAGTGTTATCCGGGCTGCCATCTCCAAACTGTTTGTTAAGATAATTACCCAAATCGAGTCACATGACCACACGTGCAGCTCATTGTTTTGGGTGTGTTTGTGAGGACACCTTGATTGCTGCCCCCACTGATCTGATGATGGAGTGACCTGCGCCTGTCCTGTTATCTCAGTGCACTGCAGGATCGATACTGAAGATAAAAACAAAGCAACAGGCCTGTGTGCTGAGGTAAGCACTTTTTAATGCTATTGAAGCGTTTTGCCTTTTTGAAGCTGTAGAATAAAGAAAAGAACACGGTGGGAGAGGAAAAAAAAGGTGCTAATGCTAAATATGTTGGAACTTCAAAAAAGCGCTAGAATTTTTTTGTTTCTTTTTTTTGCATTTGAAATAAGCTGTCTCCTGAAATAAATACTAAAGTTTAATGCTTTGTTTACAGCCACATAACATAAATCAATAATTATTTCATTCATTCATTATCTTTCGCTTAATCCTCCCCCCAGGGCGCCAATCTATCACGGACAACACACTTCCTCACACACACACACAAACTATTGGGGCAATAAAGAGAAGCCAATTTACCATGAATCAATGTGTGAGGAGAACCTGGAGGAAACCCACAGAGATAACATGGAAACTCTACCTTCAACTCTGCCAAACATAGTGTAACAACGAATTCTGTGACCTTGGAAGGCGCTGTTACCAATTAAGACCCAAAAAACATATACACTCACAAATTTATTAATTTTCCCAATCCTACTTTAACACATTTTGAAGGACTGTGATTCATAAATAAAAACGCACAGGTGTTTTTTTAAAAAGATGTTGCTGCATAAGCAGCTTATTTTAATAGAACATTGTGGTTTGATTGTTTAGGATGTAAGTGGCATGGTGGCTTAGTGGTTAGCACGTTTGCCTTTCAATGCTGGGGGTTTCCGGTTTGAATCCCAATCTGGTTGGAGTTTCCATGTTCTGCTCTTTCCGCATAGGTTTCCTCCGGGTTCTCCAATTGCCTCCCACAGTCCAAAAACATGGATTCAAGGTAAATTGAATGCTCTAAGTTTCTCCTGTAGTCTGTGTGTGCCCACACTGTCCTGGATGTATTTGCACAGCACCTGAGACGTTCTTCACTGGATGGGCATGTGGAACACCCCCTGCCCCCCGCGACCCTGGTAGGGGATTAAGTGGAAGATAATGATTGAATGTTTAAGATGTTGAGGTTTTGAAGTCTATTGAATGATCAATTATTGAACACACAATAGTGTTAGACAATATAAATATTATATATGGATTAGGTTTATTTATAGAACTAATCGCTAATAATAGATAAACATAATAAATATTTACATTTGTAATATATACTATATACATTTTCTAAACACTATGTGTATTTTGTGTTAGTTTATGTTTATTGTTGAGGAATACAGTGTTCATTATATAGATAAGTTTTTTGTGGTTTAAACGTTTGGATAAACAGCTTGTTATGCACTTAAATTTACATTAAGTTCTTAATTTAATTAGTTTTTCTTTTAATGCATTGTTGCACACTCCACACATACAGATTTCATTTAATATTTAATTCGCTGCACTTTATAAGAGATTGTGTTTATTGGTAGTAAAACCGATGGAGCTTTAAATTTTACTAACTGCTTTCCTGACCAGTCTTTAAATAAATGCACGGCGCAAAATAAAACCCATCTTCACTGAGGGTCCCATCGTCAAAAGTCTGGCCCATGGTGGTCATGGCTCAGAAGATCCATGGTGGGCGTCCCTTATTTTCATTTCTGAAAGGTGGCCACCCCAGGTGGAACTGCTCTTGTAAAAGTCTTCAAAAGTCATATCTCCAGGAAAAAGTTGCTAGATTTTTCACTTGTTCATTAATTCATTATCTGGCAGATAGATCCAGGACAGGGTGCCAATCCATCGCTGGGCACACACGCTCACTTACACAAACAAACACTATATGGGGCAATTTGGAGCATTCAATTTACCTTTAATCCATGGTTTTTGAAATTTGGGAGGAAACCGGAGAACCAGAACACACGGGGAGAACATGTTAACTCCATGCCGATTGGGATTCGAACCAGGAATCCCCAGCACTGAGAGGTGAACGTGCTAACCCCTAAGCCATCGTGCCGCCTCGACACTTGTTATTTAAAAAAAATAAAGTTGCTAGAAAGTTTAAAATGTTACTAAATATAGTGACAGTCAACTGTCAGGCCTCTACGTTAACGTCCTGCTGGGACTTTGTGTTATTTTGGTTTGTTTCTTTATTTTGAAGTATTAATGCTTGTTTCAGTTCCTCGTTATTGCCTTGTTTTGTACTGGTGTTTAACAACATTTACCTCGGCCCTGGTAAAGTGTGCCAGTAACAGTGCTATACATGTTTATAAAGACTGGAGTTCCGCTCCCTACATCTGATTGGCTCAGCACTTTGTCCAGCCAACGTTATTATTTTTTTTTTTATAAACTGTGTTCTGTAATTTGGCCACTAGAAAAAAAAAGGGGGAAAATGGAAACCTGCTACACAGCGATCAGGGTCACTTTAAAAAACGGAGTGAATTACGTCACAGAAGAGCAGATTAACGATTTTGTTTTCAAGAAACGCGTTTATGATTCAAACCTTGTTTTTTTTATTATAGCGTGTTTGTATCCATTTTATAAAAGCAAGGACACTTGAGGTTGTGTATTATTGTGTATAAATCACAGCAAAGTGGTGTACATGTGCTTCATTACCTCTTTCCCATGATTTATTCACAATGATGCCACACTCTCTCGTACCTTATTGCTTAAATATACACTTAGCAAAAGTATATGCTTACCCATCAAATGATCTAATTCAGGTGTTCCAATCACTTCCATGGCCACAGGTGTATAAAATCCAGCAGCTAGGCATGCAGACTGTTTTTACAAACATCTGTGAAAAAATGGGTCGCTCTCAGGAGCTTTGTGAAATCCAGCATGGAATTGTAATAGGACGCCACCTGTGCAACAAATCCAGTCGTGAAATTTCCTTGCTTCTAAATATTCCACAGTCAACTGGATTATAAGACAATGGAAGTGTTTTGGAACGACAGCAACTCGGCCACCAAGTGTTGGGAAGCGCATGGTATGAGGAGGTCGCCAACTTTCTGAGTCCATCACTACAGAACTCCAAACTTCATGTGGCCTTCAGATCAGCTTAAGAACATTGCGCAGAGAGCTTCATGGAATGGGTTTCCATGGTCCAGCAGGTGCATCCAAGCCATACATCACCAAGTGCAATGCAAAGCGTCGGATGCCGTGGTGTAAAGCACGCCAACACTGGACTCTAGAGCAGTGGAGACACATTCTCTGTAGTGATGAATCGCGCTTCTTCATCTGGCAATCTGATGGACGAGTCTGGGTTTGGCGGTTGCCAGGAGAACGGAACTTGACGGATTGCATTGTACCAAGTGTAAAGTTTGGTGGAGGGGGGGATTATGGTGTGGGGTTGGTCTTTAAGAACTGGGCTCTGCCCGTTAGTTCCAGTGAAAGGAACTCAAGACATTTGGACAATTCTATGCTCCCAACTTTGTGGGAACAGTTTGGAGCGGCCCCTTCCTCTTTCTCATGATGGTGCACCAAAGCAAGGTCCATAAAGACATGGAGGACAGAGTCTGGTGTAGATGGACCTGACTGACCTGCACAGAGTCCTGACCTTAACCCCATAGAACATCTTTGGAATGAATTGGAGTGGAGACTGAGAGCCAGACCTTCTGAAGCGCTTCTGGAAGAATGGTCAAAAATTCCCATTAACACACTCCTAAACTTTGTGGACATCCTTCCCAGAAGAGTTGAAGCTGTTCTAGCTGCAAAGGGTGGACCGTCGTCATATTGAACCCTATGGATTAGAAACGGAATGTAACTTAAGCTTATATGTGAGTCAAGGCAGGTGAGTGAATACTTTTGGCAATATAGTTTAAATTTGAACTACTGAGCTATTTTCCTGACCTTGCAGGCCCATATTCAGATCTCCATGCCAAGTTTTTGGTGACACACCTTAGGCCTCCCACTATGGTGCCTCTGGGGACAGATTTGCATGCTGCATATTTCCCTCTCAGCTGTATTTGCCAAGAGGAGTGTAAAAGGAGACGGTCCTTGGAGAGAAAGTGGGAGTGAAGGAGGTTTAGGAGATATTTCCCCAGTGCTATTTACTCCCTCTGGCTCTGCTGCTATTACCGCCTCCCTCTCGCTCCCATCCTCCCTTACTCTGTCTCTTTTTTTTCCCTGCAGCCCCAAGTCAACATGTCAGCCAGGCGCCGACTGCAGGACTGCTTAACATGCACCGGATACATATTCTCACCTTCAGCTATAAACATACACACACAGATAGGAAACAAGATTGAGAGAGAGAGAGAGAGAGAGTCCAATAGAGAAGCACTAAAAGTCCTATAAACTTTGATGTGTCTCTGTTTTATTTGCACTTGTAACATTTACTCTAATAATTTACAGACGTTTCCTGTTGACCGAAACGCAGCTGCACACTTCTTTGTGATATGAATTGCAGTCTCTCTTGGTGTCCTGTCATCACGTATCGTCCTCTGGTGTCACATCTTATTAGCCCCATGTGGATGAATGAGCGTGTGTGTGTTTGTGTGTTTGAGAGCGAGTGAGAGAGAGAGGGGGAGCGAGAAACATTCTAAAAGAGGCAAAATTGAAATAGTGAGGGCTTGTAAATATTTATAAACCGGACGCTGGTGCTTCCTAGTTCGGGAAGACTGTGGAAAGGTGCATTAGCAACCACTGTAAGCAGTTCGCATGAATCTTTTATAAGCACAGAGGTCAGAAAGAATGAAAGATAACGAAAGGTTTGCGGCAAACACACACACTGTTATTCCAAAATCAATCAGCCGTCGGCCCCGCGCAGCGCTCTGCGCACTCTTCCGGTCCAGAGTGAAGCATTACACCTCCCCAGCTCCTAACAGTGTGTTAGAGCTCCATCATGGACGAGGCCGTCATCGCAGGTGGTTTTTAATAAAAAATTAGAACGTAATATCGCTGAGCTTTTTATCAATTCGCAGCCAAAAAAAAAAAGCATTAGAGCTTCAGGCATTCAGGTTTAATCCTGAGCTGCTAATTTACCAACCGTATGAAACTGCAATGGTCCCAGTTGGGGGCATCAAGGGGTGTGTGAATGTTTCTAATGGGGTGTTAAAGTATGCTCACAGAATTTTGTGCAATTCAAATATTAGACCGACTCGGTGAGGAGTGTGTGTATTCTTACCTTAAATAGGTTTAAGTGGTTTTGTTCGTCATTCCAGCTGTATAACGTGGTGTACACTATACAGTGGAACAAAACCACTTTCTACTGGAACAAGGTTCTATGAGGGCTCAGCTGTTAGGGTACATTTGGTCGTTTAGCAAACGCTTTTATCCAAAGTGACTTACAAGTATCTCAACTAGACACAGGGTCACATACAGAATCCCTGGAGCAATGAGGGTTCAGGGTCTTACTCAGGGACCCACATTGGTAACTTCAGTGGACCTGGGATTTGAACCCACAACACCCTAACCACTGAGCTACCACACCCTAGGGTGTTGTACGCTTCTACCCAAAGTGACTTACAAGTATCCCAATTTGACAGTTAGGGTCAGAACACAGGGTCACGTACAGAATCCCTGGAGCAATGAGGGTTAAGGGTCTTGCTCAAGGACCCACATTGGTAACTTCAGTGGACCTGGAATTTGAACCCACAACCCTTGGATTGCAAGCCCAACACCCAACCAACCCCTGTTTATCACAGGGGTTTCCAACCTTTTGCAACCCAAAGCCCACTTAACCCACCCCAAAACTTGCCACAGCCCCCGGAATATTTTTTATTGCCGTTTAAAACTAAATACAGTGCAACTATCCATGTGACCTGTGAAACTGACTGCACAATCACACAACAAACGAAACTAATTTACTGCACTTTTTGTCACTCACCTAACGCTTTTCGCTTCTCTCAGTAAGAGATACAGTGGCTGCTTTACTGTAGGTGGTCCAGCTTCAGGGTCGTTTGTTGTCAAAGACCCTGTTTTTAACCATTTATCCGTGATGTGTACAAAAGACAATTCACTCAGACTAAAGTAGCTAACTAACTAGTTAGTAATCAAATAGACAGCTCAGCATATTATTTAATCCACTAGCTAGCGCTGCGTGTCATGTGCAAAAAAAAAAAAAGGTTTTTGGCCTATGGCCCCCTTGCAGTACGTCTGCGGCCCACTGTGTGGCCCACTGGTTGAAAACCACTGGTCTATCAATTAAGGTTTAAGGACCTACATTGGTAACTTTAGTGGACTGGGAACCCCCAACCTTCAGATTGAAACCCAACACCCTAATCACTAAGCTACCACACCCACACAAAGTGTTTTAGCTAAGGAACCAGTCTTGCAACCCTGTTTCAATTCTTAGCCCCACAATGCACTTTGGCTGAAGTGCCCTTGGGCAAGGCACCTAACCCCAGTTGCTTCCCGTATACCAAGTAGCGGGCTGCTCACCACTCCGTGCACATGTTCTCACTTCACTCAGTGTGTGTATATGTGTGTGTTTCACTGCACGGATGGATTAAATGTGGAGTACAAACTCTTCTGTGTGTGTATGTACAGTTGGCAGATCATTTTATGTTTTCTAATAGGTTTGTTTTGATGACACCTTGTTTCAACAGTCCGTAGTTATTGGGAGTCACCTGTGTGTGTGTGCAGGTAAAAGTATCCGACGTGACGGACTGGCGATCAGTTCAGGGTGTTTCCCTGATTTTGGTCCAGTGGGCTCTGGGATGGCCTCCAGCGTTTCTCGTCATGCTGAGTGGGATAGCAGCTTAGAACATAAATAAGCAAATGAATCGATGAAAGAACTCGATTGATGGCTTTTACTGAGTAGAATAAGCCTCTGGATTCATTTCTCTGTTGCAGGTTGGACAAAAAGCAGCCGGAAGTTGAGGGGATTGATTTTTTTACGTCCCAATTGGTTGGAATTCGGAAGGAAACGCAGGTTTGTGTTTTAAAAAAATTACTTATTTGTACATGGTGGTATACATGGGTTGGAAAATAAAACGGAAACGTCTGGTTTTAGACCACAATCTATTAGTATGGTGTAGCGCCTCCTTTGGCGTCTTGGGAATGACATCTACAAGTCCTGCACAGTGGTCAGAGGGATTTAAAGCCATTCTTCTTGCAGGATAGTGAC
>JAOUQT010024592.1:0-11656 GCA_025769995.1 Xyliphius kryptos
CACACCCACACACCCCCACACACACACACACACACACACACACACACACACACACACACACAGTGAGTCAGTTGAGCGGCGGCGGCAGCAGGGGGCGGTATTAAAGCTGATCTCGACTCAGAGCGTACCTCAGTCATCAGTCTCTCTCTCGCCCTCCTCTCCTTCTCCCACTCAGCTTCTCGTTTGTCCCACAGTCTGCGTGCTTCCTCTCTGACAGACAGACAGACAGATCAGATCACATGACCCGTACATGATGCTCATACGTATGGATCATGGTTCCCGGTTCTCTCACTGGTACAGCAGGTGGAACTCGGCCTCTCTCTCTTTCTCCAGCTGCAGCTGTTCCTCCAGAACTCTCTTCATCCAGGCAGCATCAGCCAGCGCTCGGTCCCTGCGCTCCATCTGAACCCTTAGCTCCTGCTGCTCCCCCTCCATCAGAGCAGCCAGGATCCTCCGGTCCGCCTCCTGGTGGAGAGACGAGACGGTGCATGAGGCTCTCGGTGATGAACACATGAAGGAAGAGCTGCTGATCATGACATTCCACTCACCAGTTCCTCCTGAACCTGCTGAGCTCGTCTCTTCAGCTGCGCACGGTACTGATGGTTCAGCAAACGCCTGCACAACACAACCAGAACCAAAGACTCACTAAGAACCAAGGCACCAACGAGAACCAAAGCCCCACTGAGAGACCAACTGCAGTGTCACATGACCCTCACCTCAGTTCAGTCTTCTTTCGGTTGTCCTCAGCTCTTCTCCTCTCCTCCTCCAGACGCTCCACCTCCAAACGACGTGCCAACAGAGCGTCTTCCTCCTGCTGCAGGCGGCGACTCTACGACAGAGAGAGACCGTCAGACGCCCGGCTCACACAGACAGTGATGTTATTGGTTCTGCTCCGATGTGCTTTAGTTCCTCTGGTGAGATGATCCAGAACTTTCCTATTGGCTCACCTCCTCCTCTCGGAGCTTCAGTTCCTCCATCTGTCTGCGCAGGAACTCCGCCCTCTCCCGGTCCTCCTCCTTTCTCCTCTCCTCCTGTTCCTTCATCCTGTCCAGTGCCTCCCGCCGACTCCTCTCATACATGTTCTCCAGCCGTCTCCCCTCCTGCGCGGCCTCCTCCTCCGCCTGGAGACAAACCAAGACGACAGGAAGTTCCTCCTTCAGTTCCTTCAGGTTCAGTGATCAGCCTCTCATCATGAATAATGATGTCATCAGGAGCTACCTGCTTCCTCTGCTGCTGCTGCACCTCCCACTGACTCACCACATGATCCCTGTGCAGCTCTGACTCCACCTGCGCGCGCGCACACACACACACACACACACACACACACACACACACACACACACACACAGAGTTTAAGAAGGCAGTACAAAGAACCAACATCAACAGAAAACTGAAGTTGAAGGTTCCAGTGAAAGTTCCGTAAACATGGTTCTGAGGGGTCCGGGTTTTTGGGACGGACCTTGCGCAGCTCCGGATGGTTCCTCTTCCTGTGCTCCTTCAGCAGTTCCTGCGCGAGCTGAGGAGAACAAAGCCATAATCAGGTTGTACATCACGGCGCCCCTCCCGTCTCCTGTCCCCCCTCCCCCCGTTTCCGCTTACCGCTCTGCGCCGCTCCTCGCGAGCCGACCTCAGACTCTGGGTTCTCAGCCGCAGCGTGTCGACCCGGTCCGATCCGGCCGCCCTCAGCTCCTCCTCCAGCTGTGCGTTCTCGTCCTGCAGCATCTTCCTCAGCTTCTCCCTGCGCTGCTGCACACTCCTGCGCCTCTCCTCCTCCCGCTGCTCTCGCCTGGAGGCCCACATGCTGACAGGGGGCGGGGTCAGGGATTAGAGAACATGGAGCTGATTGGTTGTGTCACACTGAGGGCTGAAACCTGATGGGTACCTCTGATTGAAGGACTCCCGTGAGCTCCACAGCGCCTGCTTGCTGCTGCGCAGGTGCGCGTCTTTAAAATACTGCGCGTGCAGCTGCCACTGCTCACGCCGGCGCACCTCCTGCTCACGCTGCAGCACCATCTGACGCTCCAGGGTGCGCAGTCGGCTCGTCCAATGGGACGGGAGCGTCGGTAAAGCCATCGCTCCTGAATAAAGAGTCACACGGATTGATTATTGATTGATTACTACAGTAATGATGCAGCTACCCGCTGTTTAATTTCCATCTTCAACTGAAATCATCATTATAAATCAATCTCAGCAATCCTCTCTGTCTGAAATTTGCATGTTCTCCAGATGTGTAGCAGTTCCGGGCTTTTTTCATTCATTTTATATTTGTGGATATGACATTTCAGACAGTGTGTGTTAAAGAGAGAGAGAGAGAGAGAGAGAGAGCGAGAGAGCGGTTTTTTTTTATTCCAGCAGGTTTAATTTAACCACCTAAGACACGAAACTCTTGCATTGCATGCGTTTTTTCATTAAGCATGTGGACGCCAGGTCCTAGGAGGTTAAACCAAAAGCTGAGTGTTCAGTAACACAACCCTGTGATCTGATGGAAGCGCAACTAAGATACACAATGTTCACACGCTTTACAAACCACTTAAGATCCGAATAATCATAAATGTACAAATTTAGCAGTTAAATTAAGTAAAACTTTAAAGAAAACTATAAAGAGAATAAAACACGCAGCCTATAGCCTTTAGCATTAGCCTAACAGATTTAGTTAATAATAATAATAATAATAATGTAAATACATTTACATCTATATTCATCTTACCGAGTTTACAGGAAATCCGAGCTCAGTATTTGAGGTTATTACAGTTTCCTAAAGTTTAATACTGAGCTGTTAGACTTAAACAAACAAAGGATTTCAGTTACCAGAGGGACGGTCTCTCCGGGTTACCGTTCAAACTGAGCTGTAGCTACGGAGCGCGGTGAGGCTCAATCCGTCCATTTATCACTTCGCTTTTTGCACTTCGGGCTTCTGTAGGATAACGAATTCTATTTCTTACTGAATGCCATTGTCTTTATTTAGTAGAAAACTAATCTTTCCGATATAATCCACATTAAAAGCTCGTTTAACAATATTTTGCACAGTAAAGAATTCTTTTAAAATGTCATCAATTTATTAAAATATACTGTATGACATGAAATAAATCAGTTTCTTTACTCCAGCTCCATAAAATATCATTTAGGGGTTTATTTTTTGTTTTTGTTTTTGCATTCTCACACGTACATCTGTAACAAATGCAGATTTACTTGATAAGGATTTCTATTTATCTTGGACATTTAGGAGAAATCAATCAATCAATCAATCAATCTATCTATCTATCTATCTATCTATCTATCTATCTATCTATCTATCTATCTATCTATCTATCTATCTATCTGAGAATTTTAAAAATTGACATACAAAACAATAATAATATGTAGACAAAAAGTACAATAACACAATTATAATAATGATCCAAAAGGAGAGAGAGTGAGCTGAGGGGGTTATTATATTTGTATATATTAAAATGATGTGCCTATGTATGAATATATATACCGGGAATCCCCAGCGCTGAGAAAAGAACATGCTAAACACTAAGCCACCATGCCGGCCTTGAGGTAGCAATGTCAATGTAAAAATAATGTAAAGTGACCGAGTTAAAAGCTTTAGTGTATTCACCAGGTCCCATGTCTATTCTTTAGTTAATGTGGTGAATTTTGCTCTTTATTAAATAAATCTGATCTTAATATTTCGTACTGATCTCACAGAAAAACTACAATTCAAGTTCACACATTATAGGATTATTTTAATACGTCGGAAATCATCGTTTAAAATTTTTTTTTATTGATTTAGATATTTAGATATTGTTTTGGGTTTTGCTGTCGGACACCTACATCTATAATAATAGTAGTTTTAATTTAAGCACTTTATTAAATAAATCTGACCATAAAACATCATACAGCTGAACTAAATTCTCACACATTACAGATAGTAAACCACAATAAAGTTAAAATGATTTGTAGTTCTTTCCTCTTCAGTTGTCAAAGAGCCTCTGTTGGCTCCGCCCCTCTGACCTGATTGGCCCCCCGGCTGCACACCTGGTGAATAAAAGCAGCTGTGTGCTGGAGCTGTGCTGGTTTAATGCACTGTCAGGTTATTGATGGTTAAATGATTGAAGGTGGCAGATCTGATCTGATCTGATCTTAGTTTCTCTGTTTGATTGATTCTCACAGTGAGGACCGCCTTCTGTTGGACACTGTAATGGCTCTGCTGATGGAGCATCAGTTCCGCCAGCTCCCTGCGGACAGACAGGTGGAGACCAGACCCTTCCTCGAGGCTGTTTCTTACCTGCCGCCCTTTTTCGGTGAGTGGGTTCGGTTCCCTTTTTTTAGGTTTGATTCTAAAACTAAAGGTTCTAAAGGAGGGTGCAGGACATAAAGCCAACCATCAGCCAACACTGCCGCTCCCAACAGAGAAAACTGAAAACATTCCTGTTTGAATTCCGGTTCACTGTTTTATCCTCATTTTTACTCTTTACATTAATCAGTTAATCTTTTCTTTCACTGTTTTTATGTTTGTTATTGTTTCATTGCACTCATTTCTTTATTTTATTCCTGTTTTTTTCTTGTGATATATTATTTGACTTATTTCATTTTAAATGGCTTTTAGTAATTTGTGGTGCTCTGTAAGTAAACGTGCCTCAGATCCTTCCACAGAGTCTTGTAGGAAGGTTCCACAGAGGGTTAAAGGATCTTATAGAAACAATTAGGTCTGTAGTTTATGGATTTGGGATTTTTTTTTTCTGTGGAAGGATTTGAACGTGTGTACAGTCAGACACCTGATGTTGGTGAGAGAACCTGAGTGGAGACATGAAGAGCGTGATGTCAGATTTATTCTGTGGATGCTGTCCTTTTATCTTCCTCAGTTTTGGATTCCTGAACCTTTCGGATGTTTCCGTTTGGTTTGGCTCCGTTATCTCGACCCGTCTTGTCGAACAGGGTTCTTTCTGTGTCGGTAACTCGATCGTCTGGCCTCAATTTTAAGTCGCGGAACTTGATTGGGTCGGTGTCGTGTTGCTCCTGCGCCGTCCGGTCGCTTTTGTTCGGGTCCAACCTGCTTTTCATAAATATGAAGAACCTTTGTATCGGACTCACCCGCCGAAACGGATTAGATACCGGACCTCACGGCGTCTGAAGGTCCAGAAAGTCACAGCAAGAAGGGCAATCAAAAAATGTGGATGTTCTAGTCAGCTAATTGAGGTTTAATCTCTGGTGCTGTAGAACTTTCAGCTCCTCTGTCTTGACTTGGATCTTAACTCGGTCTCAGTGAAGATGATGATGATGCTGGTCTTAAAAATGGTCCTTCTTTAGGTCTTGGTCTCATCTCACAAGAAAAACCCAACGTCCTGGTCTCAGCACTATAAGGACATGGACTTGATTCGATATGGGGCGTGTCGTTCCCATTACTAATCCCATAGTTCTAGGAACTGTGAAGATGTTCCACTACACATTCACTGAAACCATTAACCACAATATATAGTGTTTATAAAAAAATAAAAAAAACTCACTCAAAATTATTTCTCCTGCTTCCTGAGGACCAACACGGCTGACACTCGGCTCCATCATGGTGTCCTTGGAAAACCTCCTGATAAATTCCTGTGAGAAAGCGAGCGCATGGACACTGTGGTCACAACTCACACTATTTACATTCCACATATACATTTGAGATGTTTAATCGCCCCAAACCCTCACTCTATAATAACACCTTCATTTAAATATATAACCTCCAAACACCATCACTCATTCAAACACAACTGCCTTCAAATGTTCATGTTGTTATCAGGTTCTCCACCGTTCTCAGTAGTGCAGTGTGGATATTCCACAAGTTATAAGTTAAAGAAATTTGATGTGAGTTATGGGATGGAGGAGGTCAGATGTTGTGGGAACATCTTGGTTTAAATGAATCTGATTTCTGTCTGATCTGCAGAAGTTAGACGTCTGTAACTGCAGTTTCTCGTCTCTGAGATGTTCGGACTGACAGAGCTGCTCCTCTCAGTCTTTCTTCCTCTCCATGTATTTTCTTGCTCTGGTTTTGTTTCCTAATCACCTCTGATCTCTGTGAAGCTGCTCTGAGACCCGGCTGCGTTGTAAATGTCTTAAATGAATGAATTAGGATGAAAGTGGAGCTTTATTTTGTAAACTGACTCTGATTTCTGCAGCTCTGTTTACACACCTGCTTCAGTTCATCTGTTAATGAGCACCTGAGAGAGAAGTCAGCGGAGCTCAGGGAGCCAGGGATTACAGCGGTCCCACAGCGGTCCCACACCGCCGCCATGAATAAACTTCATTAGTGAGGAGCATCAGCAAGGACTTAGACAGATGGGTGTGTGTGTGTGTGTGTGTGTGTGTTTACCACTGAAACTCCAGGAAGATCCCGATGGATGCTGTAATTGTTGGAGAGCTGTGTGTATTGTGTATTGTTTGCGGTGTGAATGTGGAGGTTTCTGTGTGTCGATAATAAAAGCTGTAACGCTGCAGAAACAGAACTGCAGCTGTGTTTAAACTCCGAGTGGAAAGAGTGCACGACTCGGACGTAACCGGACACGAGCGAGGACAACAGGCTTGTGAGGGCTGTCAGCTCCGCGGTGGCATCTCTCTCTGCAGGACTGATCCCCCACCGGACCACCGGTTCTGTTTCAGGAGGTCATCTGAGTGATGGGTTCTGAGGGTTCTGTTTCTGTCTCAGTGGGTTTCTTTAAATGTCCATGTTCTGTTATAAATCACTTTAATTTACATTTCCACCTGCTTTCTCTCAGTTTCAGTTAATACAACCACAGACTGAAGAGAATTCTTCTCTTTATTGAATAAAGAGAAGAACATTGTGATAAAAATACAAACAAACGCTAAAAAAGAGGAACTTCCTCTATTGAGGGGGGGGGGGGGGGTTCTCCATGCCCATCCAGGGGGAGAACATCCCAGGCGCTGGACAGATACACCCAGGACAGGGCACCAATCCATCACTGGGTACACACTCACACAAACACACAATACAGGGCAATTTAGAGCATTCAATTCACCTTGAATCCATGTTTTTGGACTGTGGGAGGAAACCCACACTGACACAAAGAGAACTCCACCCAGAACGGCATTCAAACCAGGAATCCCCCGCTACATAAATTATAATGAAGATAATGAATGAATGTAATATTTTTACACAAATAACATAAACACATTTTCTCCTGAATTGTTTGATTAAAGGACAGTTATGTGGGGTGCTCCTCTCCAAATGTCCCCAAAAGCTCAGTAACACCACAAAAGTCGCTTTTACAAAAAAAGTCGCTGAGGGGTCTAAAAAGTCACTGATTTGGTAACAGTGGTCTGCACTTTGGGCTGCGCTGCAAAAACACACGTCACTCCTCACGGTCATGTTCTTGTATCCAAATATGAATCTGCCACTAGAGGTCATTGTTGAGGCAAATATCGACATGTCTGTAGTGCAAACTACCCAAATGTCCGTCCACCCAGGGGTCAGATGGGGAGTCCTCATGTCTGTAGAAAGTTCCAGATTGATTTGGAACCAAGTTTGTAGTTTAGTTATTAAAGTCCTCAATCCTTCATTCAGTTCAGTCAGCAGTGACTTTAAACAGAAAGAAGGTAATGCACATAAATCCCAGCTATGATAAAGGCCTTTCTGTGAGGAATTTGTATGTTCTCCTCGCTTTAGTGTCGCAGACCCCCTTCTACAGTTCAAAAACGTTTGTGGGTGAACATCACAGCGTAGCAGGTGGACACACAGGTCTAGTGCACTCCGATTAAGTCCCCTCACTGTCCCCTCGGCGTCCACTTAGTGTCCCCCTGATCCCGGAGCATTCCGTTCTGCAGACTCAGGTTACCGTGTTCTTTCCGCTCTTCATTTAGGTTTTAAACTCTTTAACCTCGCACACGGATGCATACCGATTTCCACCGCGATACCTGCGCCTCGTGACCACCGGAGCCACGGTGCATTGTGGGAGGTCCTGAAAAATTCATGCCTCTGTGTCGACGCTTTCACAAATCTGTCATGCTTTCTGAAGGTGCTTAATTATTCAGAGGTGCTTTTCATGCAGCGCACGGTGAGGGTCAGTCTGAGGTCATCATCGGGTTCGAGCCGCAGCTCCCGGTCCCACACAGGGGGCTGCTGGGAGCTCAGTCTGAGTCATAGTTCTGCACCAAACCACCAGCTGACATTATGTAATATGAATTATAGACAAAAGTATAAGGACACACCTCACAATTTCTACATTCGGGTTATATAATGTCATATTCAGTGCCATGCATGTTAGACAACTGTATGCTTCCAACTTTATCCCAACAGTTTGGGGAAGGCCCATAATACACAATGCAAGGTCCATAAACTTTTAGTTGGAGTGGAACAATGTAACTGCCCCGGAGCCCCGCCCTCAACCTTATTCAATATGTTTGGAATGAACTGGAACATAGACTCTGAGTCAGGTCCTCTCGTCCATCATCACCGTGTGACCTCACAAATGCTCTTCTGGTGGAACCTTCACACAGACCACAGACAAAATCTTGTAGAAAGCCTTTCTTAAAGAGATAAAGCCGATGCGTGTCGTGTATAAGCTTCACGCGCTGACGGTGAGGTTCTCTGTCTCTGCTCCGTACAGATTGTCTCGGCTCTCCCGTTTTCGCCCCAATTAAAGCCGACATCGTGGGAAACATCACAGTAAGTTTAACCGCTCACTGTGTTCTGAATCACTGATGACAGCATTCAGCATGGACAAAAATATTTGAACAACCTACACGTTTTTCTGAACCTTAGTTTGATTGACTGATTATTTTCTGTGTTAGAAAATCAAAGCGGTGTACGACAGCAACCCGAGTCGCTACAAAACCCTGCAGCAGATCCTGGATGCAGAAAAGGAGATGTACGGAGCAGAGTGGCCCAGAGTGGGCGCTACCCTCTCCCTCATGTGGCTCAAGAGGTCAGGAATAATAAAATACCAAATATAATTATTAAATACATCCATTATCTTACACTTTTTCCTCTACGAGGGTCTCACATCAGGGTCTTCCCAAGTACTTACAAGAATAAAACCGTGATTTCACCTCCACCAGCTGCAGATGGGGGTTGTTTGGTGAAATCAGGTGGTACTTACTGAACCGTGTCATTGTTTAGGGGGCTGCGCTTTATCCAGGTTCTTCTGCAGAGTTTGGTGGATGGAGAAAAGGACGAGAGCAACCCGAATCTGATCCGAGTCAACGTCACTAAAGCGTACGAGATTTCGCTGAAGAAGTATCACAGCTGGCTCGTACAGAAACTGTTCAAAGTAAGAGCAGAGCCACGGACTGCGGTCAGTTACAGAACTCCTATAGACACAGGAAATAACACAGCATAAATTCGGTACAGTGAATAAAGCTACACTGTATTCGTCACCACTATGGGAGGGGTTTATAAAACCCTAAACATAAAGAAACCATTACATTTTCACGGCGCTACATGGCGGGCTCTCTGTAATGTATTTCCCACGATATGTTAGGGATTACTGTGCATGCTCATCGCTTCAGTAATGGATTTGTTTCTGTCTGTTTTCACATCTAGGGGGCGGAGGATTAAGCACACACACGTTAACTCATACAAAAATCGCAGGTTTAGTCAAATTAGTTAAAAAAAAACAACAGCGATTAATCATGGCAGGTTTTTTTATGAGCTCTGGTTATCCGTTTAAGAAGATGCACATGTTTCCAAATGTTTCCACAAACATACCTTACAACCGCTGCACAACGCCGACAAACAATTTTAGTTCCACTTTGTGTTTCTTAGTTTTGCGTGTTCCAGTAGGAGTATACGTACCGTATCATACCTTGTGCCTCGTAACCAACAGTTTGTGATGAATACAGTGTAGCTTTCATGCCACAGCGGGTGAGCTGCAGATGCTGGGATAGGCAACAGTCCTGTTCAGGATAAAAATAAATGAATGTAAATAAACACAAAGTCATGGCAGCTATGAATAAGTTTAATAAGGCAGATCCCCTCCTGACCTTTAACTCCTCCTGTGCACCAGGCGGCGCTGTATGCAACTCCATACAAGTCTGACTTCCTGAGAGCGCTCTCTAAAGGGCGTGAGGTGAAAGAGGAGGACTGTCTGGATAAAGTGCACCAGTTCCTGGTTAACTTCACGGCCACCATCGATGCCATCTACGAGATGTACACCAAGATGAACGCTGAGCTGGACTACAAGGCCTGAGCCTCACTGTGAGCGCCGCCCGCCGGTGACTGGACGCTGTGCTGGAGCCTGCACGGCTCCGTCTCTTAGACACTTAGACACTCAGACTGTTTCTCCTCAATCATGTTTAGAGACAAGACTCTTCTTCAAAAACTTGAAAAAAGTTTTGTTTCTCCTGCGTTTTTTCTCCGGATGCTGTTTTCTGATCTGAGAAGGAACTGCAATGCATTCTGGGAGTTCTGTAGGTCGAAACACAGCATCTGAAGTGGATTAGGTTCTGCATGAAGCCTTATCTGTGTTTAGGTGAGGCTCCTCAGACCTCCAGGCGTCAGACCTCTGACCTTAAGCTTTCTTCTCCGCTCTCGATTGGTCAGTAAACCCCGAGGTGATGGAGGTGATGGAGGTGGTGGAGATGGAAGCTTCGCTCTCTGCTGGATGTCTTTGTTCCACTGAATGGAAACAGCACTGAAGTTGGAAACCGAATTTTAGCTTGAATTTAACTTTAACTTAAACCAGGCTAGTATTAACTAATGAGTGATGTGGCGTCCGTGTGCCTTGTTCAACCTCTCTGTGTACGTGTGATGTCATTTCAGCACCTGGACAGGGTTCGCATAATTAACATTACATCATACAGATGTGGACATGTTAAACATTTTATTTAAACTTTCTATTTCATTCAAATGCACTGACCTGTTATGATTTAACAAAATAAAAGTCCTTGTACAGTTTGTTTGTTCTTTGATGTTCATCATGTCTCTCAATACTGAACCGATCTCTGTAAATACACACATTAATCTGGTGAAGTTACTGATGTACAACTTCAGAAATCTCTGTTCAATTCAATAAAATTGACTCAAACTTCTTCTTCTTTTAGCTTTTCTATCTTTAGGGGGCGCCACAGCGAGTCAGTCTTTTCCACCTCACCCTGTCCTCTGCATCTTCTACTCTAAACCCAACTCTTTGCATATCCTCCTTTACCCCATCTATATACCTCCTCTTTGGCCTTCCTCCCTGTCTCCTGCCTGGAAGCTCCATATTCACCATCCCTCCTCTGCGTTCTCATACACCACCACAGCTCCTCCCTTGGCACCCTGTGATAAGCTTCCTCCAAATCTACAAGAACACAGAGTGACTGTCTCTGACCTTCTCTATACTTCTCCATCAGCATTCTCAGGCAAAAAATGTATTTGTGGTACTCTTCCTTGGCATGAAACTACACTGCTTAAAAAAGTTTAAAATACCTCGCACACAGAAATGACGTGGAAAACCCAGAGGTTCAACCGCTCGAGAGTTAAGTCCATTTGCCCGCAGTGTTTACACACAAAGGAGTGTGTCCTCCATATTTAACCCATCGGCGCACACACACACACACACACACATATATATATATATATATATATATACTCTGAGTGAAGTAAGTGGGAACCTTAAGGTCGCAAGGCTGGTTCCTTAACCACAGCTTTCTCATTAAATCAAATTGGAATCTATTTATATAAATATTTATAAAGCCT
>JAOUQT010024602.1:0-11656 GCA_025769995.1 Xyliphius kryptos
CGCCATGGTACAAATGGGGATTGTACGTGACCGCAGGTCATACTCCTAAGTGCGATCGGGGGTCGTTCTCCTCGGTGCAAAGTGGGGTCATACACCTCGACACGATCGGGGTTTAAGGTGAACATCTTGGCACGATCTGGGGTCGTATGCCCCGGTACAAATGATGGTCGTGCGCCTTGGTGCAAAGGGGGTCATAAGCAGGTACGAAACAGGAACTTAGGCCCATGCACAAACAAGATTTAATATGCCACAGTACAACCTGGGTTGCCCCTTGGTGTGAATGTAAGTAAACAAGTGTTTACATTTAAAGGACACAGGATTCAAACATCGAGATCAATTGGTTGCAGGATCAATTTTACGATCCTAGTGAACCTGCTGGTTCAAATTAAATCAGTCTGTCAGAATTAAGAGTATGATGTCAACAAAATTCCATTTGAATGAAGGAACACATTAAAACGTAGCACCTCCCATGTACAGTCTGTTTGTTGTATTGTCCAAAAGAGGAGACTGAGAGGAATACACGATTGTTGAACAGGGAGTGTACTTTCGGTTTTGCAGATGGCGTCAGCTGTGGCTGTAGACGAAGTCCTGCTCACACTGCAAAACAAATGTGGGTGGATCTGTCCCACATCACCACTGAACGTGGTCTGAGAGATCAGATTTCTAAAAAGGTTTAGAGGCCTAAACAATGTTTTAATGAGTTCCCTGTTAGGAAGTGAACACATCCTCTATAGTAAACACATTAAACGACACTTTTCTGTAAATTCAATGTTAATCCAGTAAATAAACAGCAACTGACACTGAACTGTTCAGGACTTCACATAAAAACAACTTCCTTATTTAAAAAAAAAAAACTGTTTAAATATTATTGCAATTATACACCTGAACAAACTCTGTGACCTATAAGTCATACAGATTAAAATATGCCTGCATCCAAACAATAGTCTTTATTCCATTAACTGACTGGAACGTTACGCTGTCAGACCGCTCAGCCTCAGTGGGGCTGGTTCAATTCTCACGAAATTACTCACGACTGCTGGTGTGTGAATACGAGTTATTTATTGGCTGATGTCCGTAAAGCGACGACAAAACCAGCACAGCGACATTTCACACAAAGGACAGCCTAAAGGCAACACTGATGGCAATGCAGGAAAAACATATGGAATATATGCAGCTGAGCTACTCGTTTATCATCACATAATAAAGGCGAAGGTGGTGCACTAGATATTAAAAAAATTATTCCACCAAGTTTGATATTATATCAGCTTTATGGCATAGTTTTATGAGCTAGACATACAAGGGAGCAACCCAGTATTTAGTGGCAGAGCCTGAATTACAGCTTGAAATTCTAGGTACATATTAAACCTTAACTCCCTTATCGGTTGTCTGTGATGTCATGCAGTACCACACTAGCTATGACTAAACACAACGTAGGGAAGATCAACAGATTTAGCATCGCGGACTCATCATCTCAAACGGTCATCTGCTGTTCATTATTACTTATTACTTAAGAATATGGAACTAACCCGTTGATCTCTAAATGCTACTGACACAATCTTTCTCGGGAAGCCAGCATGTAACGGGTGGAACTTTTGCTGCTGGATATACCATGGACATGTAGGGAAAGTGGAGAGCCGTATGCCTTTCTACCCTTTCCATTGAGGGCATGGAGGATGTTTATTTGTTTGGATTCATTATCACATACGCTGTGATGATTGGATTGGGCGTGACACTGGTTTATCAGGAACTCAGAGAAGTTGGGTCAGTTGTCAATCGGTCCCAGAAACTGTCCAGCTAGGGAAGACTTGTGAGTACACCGACTACGAATATGTTGCGAAATATGGATTTAATCTTGGATAATTTTGCAGCTTTTTCGTTCGAGACTGGATGAATTGGAATCAAAATGAAAGGGGATTAAAGCCTAAAAAATAACCAGATGTACTCCCCTAAGAATCTAATCTGCCAATGAGACCCCTCACCTTCAATCTCCAGAAGCTGGCCTTATTCGGCAGCTGCTGGGAAAGAAAAAAAACAATTCCTCTGGAGAAACCTGCTGAATTTGACTTTTGCTGATTAAAAACTATTTCCCAAACGTGGACAAGCACCTGTGGTGTGCTTGTTGTTATGTCTCGCTGGGTTGAAAGCACCTCATACCTGCCCCAATTAAGCTTTTATGTGCTCATCTGTGCTAAAGGTGTTTTTTCGTGCTCCATTAGGGCACAGTGTGGTGCTGAGTTGTTTCTGTAGTTTCATTTACACATTCCTGACACTGCTGGGATAGAAATAATGCACCGACCAAATTATATCTGCTCTGTAGTGCCACTGGGGCCCAACAGGACTATCACAGTATGAACTGTAGTACACAAACAAATTAACTGCGAGATTAAGCGCAATTTGTGGGTTGCTGGGTCTGCGTAAATTCAGCGACTTATTGCACGCTGCACACACTTCTATACAATGTGAAGAGGAGTGACTTACAGGACACCCAGAGTGGCAACACACTGCATGCAGGAGATCACTAGAGGAGATCAGCTCTAGTCTCCAACGCAAGAAAGCCAGTCGAGGGGCAAAAACATTCGAACCATGAACTCACCCCACTAAAGAATTGCAATAAAAAGGTGTCTGAGTTGACGCTCAGGTGCTCTGAGCTGTTATACCCTTGAGGTTGGGTGCGGCAATTAGTTTCAGGTGGAGCAAATCACAGGTGCACCTCACTCACACAGAGACAATTTACACAGGGGCAATTTAGAGCAGCCAATTTAATGTGAATCCATGTTTTTGGAATGTGGGAGTACACCGGTGAAAATTTACACAGACACAGGGAGAACATGGAAACCATCAAGATAGGTATTTACACCTAGATGCCCAGTGCTGAGAGTCAGACATGCTAACTAACCACTATGCCACCTCTGTGTGTCGTGTCATACCTTTAAATATGAGCCATAATACTTGGTGACATGTGGACTGTCACACTGGCTCAGAACGGTGATCTCCTGCTGAATGTCCTCGATCTCATCCTCTGCCTCCTCCAGGTCGATCGTTTTGATAGCCACCACATTCTGCGTGCGACGGTCAATACCCTTGAACACCTCACCAAACGAACCTTTTCCAATGCGCTCTAGTTTTGTGAACAGCTCCTCTGGATCTGCTCGTGGATTCTGGGGAGAAAAAAAAAGCTTTAGACCTTATGAAGAGCTTCTTTGTAGTTGACGTTAGTCCATTCAATGGACAATCTGTAGTCCAGCAGTAAAAACTACAGTCTAATCCAAACCTTACCAGCTCAATACACCAGCACCACCAACTCAGTGTAAGTAAGTTATTTATAGATCAATTTTTTTACAACAGTGTGTGGTCACAAAGCAGCTTTACATTGTTATGAGCCAAAACTTTCAAAAAGCAAGCCGAAGCAACAGTGGCAGGGAAAAACTCTGTTATGTTTTTTTTTAGGAAGAAACTTTGAGTGGTAGCGCAGTGGTTAGGCTTTCAATCAGAAGGTTGGGGGTATAAATCCCAGATCCACTGAAGTTACCAATGTGGGTCCTTGAGCAAGGCCCTTAACCCTCATTGCTTCAGGGTGCTGCATCAACCCTGTGGTCGGACCCCAACCAAGTTGGGATACTTGTAAGTCACTTTGGATAAAAGCGTCTGCTAAATAACTAAATGTAAATGTAAATGAGAGGACCAAGGCTCAGTGGGAGACTCATCCTCCTTGAGCAGCTGAGAAGCATCAACAGTGTAGGACCTCCATGTACGATTGTAAAAAAAAACAAAAAATTAAATACTTTTAAAAAAAATGATATGTGTCACTGTGGTGTTAAAAAGAAGACCAGGGTTTTCAGCAGAATGTTGCACACACTGTTTTCAGCAAAAAACACATACTGTTTAAAAACTATTTTTCAATTGATATTTACAATTTTTAGCGTTAAAATTGCCTTTAATTTTTTTAAATGACAGTGTAACGGAAGATAAGCCACTTAGGCGTGAACAACTATAAAGTCAAATAATATACAGCTGTATGAAATACCTTAAATTTAACATTCAACAACATTAAAGTTGTGTCATATGATTCAGTGCTTTAATCACAAGCTACTGAGAAATAATTTAAAGCACTCTTCCACCCTCTAGATGCCGCTGAATATCTGACGATATGTCCTAAATTCTGCCAGATGCACAGAGGCAGACAGATAGTATTAGAATGAGGATCCATGTGGTAAAAGGTGGAATTGCGTTTGAAAGTTTCTTGAGTTATTTATTCTGACAGCCGTAAACATAATATATATGTGGTATGCAAAAGTTTAAGCACCTCTGATAATTATATTTTCCTTTATAAATCATCAGTTGTTCGGATCAGCAATTTCAGTTAAATGTATCATATAGTGGACAAACACTGTGATATTTGAGAAGCTTTATTATAATTATTCAAACTAAATTATGCAGGTACATAAATCTGGGTACCCCAACAGAAAAAATAACACAAATATTTGGTATGTCCTCCTTTTGCCAAAATAACAGCCTCTAAATGCTTTCTATAGCTTCCTTTGAGAGTCGTGATTCTGGTTAAAGGTATTTTGGACCATCCTTCTTTACAAAAGATCTCCAGTTTAGTCAGGTTTGAGGGTTTACCAGCATGGACAGCCCGCTTTAAAATCACACCACAGTTATATTATATTCAATATTTAGTTCTGGGGACTGAGATGGCCATTCTCGTACAGTATACCTGTTCCTCTGCAGAAATGCCTCAGTAGATTTGGAGCAGTGTTTATGGTCGTTATCTTATTGAAGTTTCCAGCCCAAACCCAACTTTAATTCTGTCTCTGATTCTTAAACATTGTTGTGAAGAATCTGCTGAAATTGACTGGAATCCATGGGACCCTCATCCCTCAACAACCACACAGCCACAAAGCATGATGGAACCGCCACCAGATTTTACTGTGGGTAGTAGCAAGTGTTTGTCTTGGAATACTGTTTTTTAAATTTAATCGTGCCTGTGGTCTTCGTTTCCTCTGTGAGGAACATGGTTAAAAAATGGAACAGCTTAAATCTGAGATACCTTTTTGTATCCTTCTCCTAAACCATAATATTGAACAATCATTCTTTCCAGGTTATTTGAGAGTTGTTTTGAGGCTCCCACGTATCCACACTTCAGAGAAGAGGCTGAGGAGAAATAGTAGGGTGTTGCAAACTTAAGACAGGCCTGGTGTGTGCAGTTTTAAGCAGGGGAACCATCTGTGACATGCATGACTTTAAACCATGACGTCTTAATGAATTACCCACAGTAACCTTGGAAAAAGTGGTGCCAGCTCTCTTGAGATCATTGACCAGCTCCTCCCATGTAGTTCTGGGCTGAGTCCTCACCTTTCTGAGGATCATTGATATGCCATCTTGTGTGCCACCCCAGTCAAAGGGAGTTTGACAGTCATAATTAGCTTCTTCCATTTTGTAATAATTGTTTCAACAGTTGATCTTTTTTTCACCATGCTGCTTGGCAATTGCCCTATTGCTCTTTCCAGCCTTGTGGAGGCCAACTCCTCTTTCTCTGGTGTCTTTGGACAGCTCTTTGGTCTTAGCCATGTTAGTAGTTGGAGTCTTACTGATTGCACAGGTGTCTATATAAAGCTAACAACCTCAAGCAGGTGTTTCTAATTTATAATAATAAGTTGAGTTTCTCATAATTGGATTCACCTGTGTGAATTAGTGCCACAGGTATTCAAATCAATAAAACCACAAGGATGCCCAAATTTATCTTCTGAAATATCACCGTATTCATCTGCAGTTTGATATATTTAATTTAGCATTGCTGATACGAACAACCAATGATGTATAAAAGAAAATTATGAAAATTATCAGGGGGGCCAAATGTTTGCATACCACAAAAAAAATCATGTGTATCAGGTTTCATAAATATATATTACCAACCACAAAATGTAGAAAGATTTGCAAATAAACAGAAGTAACTCTGAAAACTTTCACACATTTCAGAATTTGATCTTACATGTAAAACAGGTTTCACACATTTGTGGTTCCTTTGTGTGCTGTAGTTTATAGAACATTTGTGACATTAATTTATTTAAGTTTTTTGTTTAGTTTTATTATCCTACGGCAGGGTGGCACAGTGGATTAGAGGTTAGTACGTTGGCCTCTCAGCACTGGGAATTCCTGGCTTAAATCTGGATCTTGTTTCCATGTTCTCCCTGTGTCTGCTTGGGTTTCCTCAGAGTTCTCCAGTTTCCTCCCACTGTCCAAAAACATGGATTCAAAATAAATTGAATGCTCTAAATCTGCCCAGAGCCCAAACTGTTTTGTTTGGGCATGGAGATCCCCACCCTGAACTTCATAAAGGATTAAGAGGAAGATAATGAATGAATGAATGAATGAATGAATGAATAAACTACCGCAGGCAGATGGGACGGGGTAGCTGGATTTGGGCGGTGGGAGTTAATTACATTAGTACCCAGTTACAGTTGTATGGTATGGTGGTATGGTTGCAGGGTCTTCTGCCTCTCAGCATGAAGGTCATGGGTTCAATTCCCAGATTGGACAGGCAAGGCTCTTTACCGGTGGAATTTGCATGTTCTTCTCATGTCACTGTCCGAAAACGTGATTTACTGAAGTGATGACTAAGTTTTGCTTTAGCGTGAATTAAGAGTGTTACTGCAATGTATTCTTTACAAAGTGTTCTGTGTCCTTTTTCACACTTGTAAAACATTTACATTTAGCAGACACCTTCATCTAAAGTACTTACAATGAGAAAACACCACAAGTAAGTAGTTTAGGAAAAAAACAGCTACACTGTAGTAGCATAAAAACCTGCGCGTTACTTGATCGGGCTGATCTTTTTGTAACAGTTGTCTGTGAAAGAGGTGTTTTGAGAAGTTTATTTAAGATGCTGAGTGCTCAGCCTTACAAATGTTGTTGGGAAGATTGATCTACCATTTAATGTTGGTGAACGATATGGAGTGAGAATTAGCTCGTCTGTGAGATGGAATCACCAGGCGACATTCATCACTACAGTGAAGTAAACAAGTCGGAGTGTACTTAGGAAAGACGGATTGAAGGTAAGAGGGTGCAGAACCAGACATTGTCGTGTAGGTCAGTCAGTGCCATGTACTGAATGCAGCAGATATTACAAGGCCAATGGAGAAAAAGAAGTAGTGGAGGGACATGAGTTTATTTGGGCTGGTTGAAGACGGGCTGAAGAGTTCTGATTCAGCTGTAGAAACCTGATTATGGAAGCCAGGATATGATGAATATTCACACCAAAAGCTGAGAAGCCTGTTCAATTAGGAAAGGTCTTTTCTTCCTGATGTTGATCAGAATCAATACAATTGTGAGGACAAAGAAGGTTTAAATACTAATGTTTGAACTCAGGAAGAGTTCAGAAATCAATATTTGGTGGAATAAGCATGATTTTTAACCCCAGCTTTCATGCACAGTTTTGGCATGCTTTCCACCAGTCTTTCACATTGCTTTTGGGTGACCTTATGCCACAGTGCTCATCGCTCGCTATCTTACACTCCGCCCTATCTATTTTCACGCCTTTCACTTGCGTCGTTCATATAGCAACAGTGCTTAAGAGTATCTCTGACCTCGAAATTAGGAGTATTCAGGTAGAGGTTTCGGAGGGGGAAAAAAACCCTCTCCAGACATCAGAAACAGTCTAATGTTTATTACTATTTTGGTGATGACTAATAAAAACATGGGCGTGTCTCTCTCCACTGAACAGAACCAAATGCTATTAATATCACTGCATTTGTACAGAGAATGCACATACATAGTTTACACTATACTGTGTTCTCCATTCACAGTAACATTGAAAGTAAACCAGTGCATTGAGCCATGTGAAATAGCAATACGCCAAAATCAGAGCGTCACCTGCCTCTTAAAGGAAACAGCAAGCGACCCACTTAATGGTTTATTGCATTTTATGCCTAAAACCCAACCATGAATCATTAAAAGGATTGGTACTTTTATTAATATTAATTCATTCATTGTCTTCCGCTTAATCCCCTACGAGGGTTGCCACCGTGCCACCATATATTTTAAGATTGCTAAAATAACCCTTTGATTCCCTTCTTGGTGGTTGGAAAGAGTATATAAACTTTTGCAGGATAAGGGTAAGTATGTCAAATGTCAGTAGTCAAAGCAATGGTGTGGATTTGTGTAGCACACACACGCACGCACACACGCGCACACACACACACACACACACACACACACACACACACACACACACACACACACACACACACACCCTTATTTATAAGAATATATACACTGTGGTTTGTGAGAGATCAGAAGCTGTTCGGAGTTAATGAGAGAGTAATGGTTAACAGTTAACTCTTTTGCAAAATAGCGACTTGTGGAGGCTCCATCTGTCCTTCCCTGTGCAGGGCAAACCAAACCAGTTTAAACATCAAGCCACTTTGACTAAAGGAATTACTTGCAAGTCAGCAAAAAGACTTTTTTCTACAGGTTACGACATCATAACATCAGTGTCATGAGTTCACTTGTGTCACTGGAAACCACATGGATGTGAATACTTTGCGAAAGGGGTGAAGCCACAATGAGACACATCCTGCTGCACTACCAGAGTCTATTCTCATGAAGTTACATATAACATGCTTGGTTAGAATAAAGATCATTATCATGAGTGAAAAATACCCAGAGATTGATATATTGGTTTAAAATGAGGATCTTCCATTAACATCTTTCAAACCCGCAGTGATTAAATCCCAAAGGCTTTTAGTTTATGACAGGAAGCATCACTCTGCTGAAAGAGGCCAAAGCCATCAGAAAAACAGTGTTCATGAAGGAGTAAGCATGGTGTGTAACAATGATTGTGTAGGTGGAGTCAAAGTAACATCCACATGGATAGCGGACATATGGGTTTCTAGAAGAACGTCGACCAAAACATCACACTGCCTTCTTCTCTCTTCCATAGTGCATCTTGGTACCATGGGTTTTGCAGAAAAGTGACTCACGTGGACACGTTCATCCACGTGATGTTGAAGAACACATGATTGTTCCGACCATACCACCTGCTTCAAGCTTCATGGTCCAGTTCGCAATTTCAGCACTGGACAGCATTCAGCATGGTCACTCTGACTGGTCTGAGGCTTCATACACAATAAACTATCTGACAACTTTCTATCAGAACCAGAATCAACTTCAGCGTTCTGATTTACAGGAGCTTGTGTGTTGGATCAGACCACACAGTCCAGCCTTTATTTCCCATGTGCATCAACGATCCATTGTTCCTTCCTTTGACAACAAAGACCTGGACCTTGGAGATGTTCTGACCTGGTCCTCTAACCTTCACAATGTAGTCCTTGTACAAACTCCTTTATATCCTCACAGGTCAGGGTGTAAATCGGAGCCTTTATGACACTACCGATTCTTCAAGCCAACAAGTCGATTATTTGCAATACGATTAAAATACAATCCAATACTCAATTTTCTTTTTTACATTAAATTCATTACATTTTAAATAAATCAACAAGAAAATCATTTGCCTATTATTGAGGTACAGAATCAGTTTTCTATTTGCACAATGTTTATCATACTATAGTGTTTGTGATCAACCCTTTGTAAATAGAACAGTTACTCTATAAAGAGAGTCGACTGAAGTGCAATAAGATGTCTAATGCTGACTGTAAAGCTTTATTTACTATTAAATAAAGACAACAAAACAACCATTGACATCTACAGGCAAACGTTTAATTTAAGAAATGTGTAGAATTTTATATATTAAGGAATAGATAATGTTATATATTGAATGCATTATAACTATACATGTAAAAAGCAAAGCCAGTAATGAAATCTATCATTAAAGTGTTCTATACAGTATCAGTCTCGGGAGATGAATGGGCTATGAATGGGAGTTGTAGCTTAGTGGATAGGGTGTTGGACTATCAATCAGAAGGTTGGGGGTTCAAATCCCAGGTGACTGAAGTTACCAATGTGGGTCCTTGAGCAAGATCCTTAACCCTCATTGCTCCAGGGTGCTGCATCAACCGTGTGTTCTAATTTAATTCAAGTTGGGAAACCTGGTAGTTGTTATGGATAAAAGCATCTGCTAAATAACTAAATGTAATGTAAATGACTAACACTGATATTTGGTCCTGTGTTTTTGCGTGTCTGATGGCTTATCGGTCCACTGTGCATCACTGAAACTTTTTCCATTTTGATTTTGTGTTTTCGCTGCAAAGACACAATTAAGTATTGTGTATTCCATATTTTAGGGGCTAGGTGGCAATCCTACTGGCAAGTGTCTGTGTATACATTCATATATTACAAAAAAATAAATAAAAAAATAATTGTATTTTTAAATCTGTAAGTATTGTATTGTTTATTTTTAACAATAAAAAATATATTTTTAAAAATGCTGTATAATCGATTTAAATATATTGACCTTTGCACCCCTATTCACGCTTAAAACTTTCTGGCTTTCCATCAGCTTTGAGTATAAAACGTTGACTTGCAGTACATCTCACCTCCACCAGGTGCCGTGATTGATACAGGATCAACGATATCACTTTCACTGTGTAGTTCTCTATTTGCGGACAGTAAATTCTCACCTCTCTGCCTTATTTATCGGGTGATATTGTAACAAACTGATTTGCAAACATGCGGGGGGTGGGGGGGGGTGAAAACTGTCGTTTAATTTGTGTGTAATTAGATATGAAAATTTGTAGATCAATCTGTAAATGCTCAGAAACAAGTGTGTGATCAGATTTTTGAGTGAACTGAGATTTTCATACAGCAACAATTCTGTAAACATATACATGAATATAACTTGCTAAACAAACTAAAGGCCCTTTTTTAATGAGCTACAGTCAACCATCAACTGAGCGCTGCTTGATTTAGGGCCCATCAGTGTGTCATTGCTATCGTAACGGGATGATTTATGACTACCGTTCATGAGGGACTGCGGTAGTTGACGCACCCGCCGTTCCCGAGGGACTGCGGTAGTTGACGCACCCGCCGTTCCTGAGGGACTGCGGTAGTTGACGCACCCGCCGTTCCCGAGGGACTGCGGAGGGTTTACAATAGTTATGGCAACCGTTGTTTTATAAGGAATTAAAATTGTTGTGTCAACCGCTATTTTATAAGGGATTATAGTACTTGAGGCAACCGCCATTTATGAGGGATTACAGTAGTTTAGGCAGCTGCCGTTTATGAGGGATTATAGTAGTTTAGGCAACCACTGTTTAATAAAGATTATAGTAGAGGCAACCACTGTTTATGAGGGAGAACAGTAGTTGAGGCAACCGCCATTAATTAAAGATTATAGTAGTTTAGGCAATCGCTGTTTATAAGGGATTATAGTAGTTATGGCAACCGCTGATTATGAGGGATTATAGTAGTCACAGCAACCACTGATTATGCGGGATTATAGAAGTCAAAGCAACCGATGATTACGAGGGACTACAGTAGTCCCGGCAACCACTGTTGAGGGATTATAGTAAATTAATTATGGGTTTCAGTCTGTACAATCAATATTAAACTGTATCCACATTTTCATATACAGTCACTGCGAGTCAAAAGTCGTCAAGTATTAAAGGGCTACAGAAGCAAGGAAACACCGAGTTACTCAATAACTTAGTAACGCCATCCACAGTCAGCGAGCTATTCAACGCGGTTACAGGTGGACGCG
>JAOUQT010024611.1:0-11656 GCA_025769995.1 Xyliphius kryptos
GACACTGCAGCGAAGAGGCAGAAGATCCGCTGTGGCGACCCCGAAAGGGAGCAGCCGAAAGACAAAGAAGAAGAAGATTTCTTAAAAATGCTTAGTGACTCGGTTTTACAGACAGTGTTGGGAAGATCGTTCCACCATTTAACGGTGGTGAATGAAATGGAGTGAGAATTAGCACCATGGTGAGTTGGAATCACCAGGTGACATTTATCACTAAAGCGCAGTGAACGAGTCAGAGTGTATTCAGGAAAGAAGGATTGAAGGTAAGAGCAGTAAGGTAATTTTATGAGAGCCCATTACACAATATAAGCCCAATAATATTTTAAACCATTAATTGTAATTTTTATTGCTTATTTTAAAACAGGTAATTCCAGTCCACAAATCTGTTTGTCCAACCGTGACATTATTGACAATAATGCAAACCTCTGACCGCTTCACATTTGTGTCAATGTGTGATATACAATACACTATTTTTCCATGAATTCATTTGCACTTGTGGCTCATTCAGCGGTGAATCGATTGGCCATCGTGGCTCATTCAATGGTGAATCCAATGGCCATTGTGGCTCACTCAGCGGTGAATCGATTGGCCTTGGCAGCTCATTGAGCGATGAATCGATTGGCCTTCACGACTCTGTTAAAGCACTCGGTTCCCATTGCGACTCAGCTGAATCACTCAGTTCCCATTGCAACTGTAGAATTACCTGATTTCTCTCTCGACGTATAAACTTTTCCTGAGCTTCCCAGTATTTCCTGTTTCTGCAGTCGTCCTCCTTGGCTCTGTTCTCTCCACCACTTCTGTTGCTCTGACTTCCCTGTCCTCACATGTGTCTGCACCTCGTTTGTTGTTACCCTGCTGTTTGTTGTCTCCCTTTTAATAAATCCCTGTTATCGCTACCTGTGCTTTGCCTGGCTCCCTTCTGCCCGTTAGAGCGCTTCGATTTGGCACAAGTGTTGTGTGTTTCGCCCGAAAGGCGATAGCAGTTTGTGACAGTAGGTATATGTGTGTTTTACACAGATCAGTTTAATGTGGAGGACCAATTCCTCTGTGTGAAAGTTCAGTAGGCGAAATATATAACTTTATCACTTTAACAGCACTCCACAATATTTGTTATGTTTTTTAAGAACCATATACCAACTTCCAGTAATCCAGTAATTTGGTTGATCATGTTTTTTGATTATTTATTTATTTGAATAATTATTTTTAAATTATTATTAGTTTTCTTATTATGTTACCTGCTATGTACTGAACAAACTTCTTAATATGATCTCCTTCTCTGAGGTGGTGCATGCAACTTTCCAAAAGGATACTGTGGGCATGCAAGCCTTTAGCATTTTTTATTAACTAAATCATATTAACCAAGCGTATTTCAATAAGCCTGGTTAATGGAATCTGCTTAATATGTAGAATACACCAAAGCATTTGTTTTTTAAAAAAGACATGACCAATATTTTTTTGTAAATAGTATATACTGTATTACTGTCACTGATCAGCTTGTTACACGTATATGTATGTACAAATAAAAATATTTCATTATCATTATCTATCATTTCAATGGAAAGCTACATGGAAAAGGCAAAGGCACAGCTGTAAAAAAGCAGGTAAAGGTACTGAACTGGCCTGATGGGTACCTAATAGAGAGTACTTGAAAAATATTTTGGCTCTGTACTTTTGTACATTTTAAAAAGTGCAGGAAAAAATTGGACAACAAACTCAAAACACTAAATCATTTGGTTTCCTTAAAGATAAAATATATTTCAAAATTTGGTTAAAAAGGACTGATTACTTTACACTGATAAATGTTTTACCACTTTTTTTTGAGGCTTGAGGCCCGAAGTGCAGGTTTATTAACAAATATAATGATGTAGTTCAAAAAATTAAATCAGGTTAATAATATTTGCAATGAAATTGAAGCCAAACTAAATGTAAAAAAAATATATATGCCTTTTCCACTGTCCCAACTTTTTTGGTTTGAAGAATTGGTTGGCTTTGGCAGAACTCGAAAGAGTCTCTTTTATTTTCATGCTTACTATTGGAATTCTCATAAAATCAGGCATATCCGCATGCACTTTTTATTGACAAACACTGACCCCACATTGTATCAGATAAGACATCTGGGTAATGATACAAACCAGCATTAAAGCTTAGTGGAGTGTCTGTATGTATTATGACATTGACACCTTAATGATTTAAACAATCTGATGAGTTTTTATAATTATGGTAAATGTTGTAAAATGTTCTGTATTATGCACAAATGTAGTAAAAGTTATACTGACCTAAAACATAAATGCAACCCTTTTTTGCTCCCATTTTTTATTAACTTATGTCAAAGATCTGAGACTTTTTTATGGGACACAAAAGGCGTTTTTTGCTCAAATGTTGTTTTATGTTTAATGTTAAATTTCTCAAAATCTGTGTTAGTGAGCACCTCTACTTGAAGTTTACTGTTTGGGGGGTTAGTGGTCCGAAAGTCAGTATCTGGTGTGACCACAATTTGCCACACACAGTGCAACACATCGTCTTCTTGTAAAGATGATCATGTCACATGAGCATGCAGATTGCAGATGAGCTTATCTGATACAGTTACTTCGGTTTATGCAAACCGATATTTTAGCAGTTGTCTGGGTGGCTGGTCTCAGACGATCTTGGAGGTGTAGATGCTATATGTGGAGGTCCAGTGCAAGTGTGGTCGCACTTGGGTTACGATTGAGAAGCCGGTTGGATGTACTGCCAAATTCTCCAAAACACCTTTGGATATGGCTTATGGTACAAAAATAAACATTCAATGCATACACTTAGATTTATCCTACCATGTTTACATTAATTTTTTTAAGAAGGAGCAGATCCAGAGATTGTCCTGTAGGCCAGAGTCAGTGCCTTGTACTGAATGCGGGCAGCCACAGGGAGCCAATGGAGAGAGATTAATGGAAAGAGAGTAATGAAGTGACATGAGTTCACTTGGGTTGGTATATAGTATGTTCTATATTGTCACTATACAAAGAAAACAACATCTCCAAAATTGCAATATTACAGTAGAAATCAAAACAAGTCAAAACAGTGACTTTAAAGTTCCATAAATTTTCTTGGGTTATTTCATTTATTAATCATAATCCTTCAGTTATTTTGAGCATTTATATTGGGTTTATAATACACAAAGCTAATTTAATTCATAATAAACATAATAATAAATGATAATGTTAAAAACTAAATAATAAATATTCAAAATAGTTTCCATTGTACAGCAAAATAGCCTTGTAGAACTTGTAAAGATTCATGGACTGAAAAAAAAAATGCTAAAATGAGCAGGACTGAAATTTAGTCAAATAGTCCGCTAGTGACAGAAGGCTGACACAGTGTTCACTGGGCTTGGGTCAAGTTTCTGGGTCACTTACAACAGCAGCAGTACTTTGTTCAGATCCAGTCTGGGTGTCAATAGAGCACTGGACCAGAACCAACATTCCACCCACTCCTGGGACATCCACAATGAAGGGGAGAAAGGAAACAAGGGCAACACCCCCTGTGTAAGTATGCCTTTAAATTTGGTGCTTCAAAACTAAGCTACTTTATCTCTCTATGTGGTTATAATCAGGTGGATGTAATAAAACCTAACAGACGACCAGCTGCATCAAAGCTCCACATTTGGTAAATATGTTTGCTATACACTTTTGATTAATGAGAGACTGTAGTTTTGCTTGATTATTTGTTAATGCACAGAGTAGTGGTACTATGAACCTATAAATCATAAAAAACTTGGCAGCATCATGCAGCAGTTGGTTTACATTTTATACCTTTTATAGTTCTTATACCTTAATGAGAACCATCATAATTAAATTTATGTATAACAGTTTATGCTTAAGGACTGTGGTTTTGAAATTAAAGGCTGGTGATCCTTCTTGCTATTTTAGCTCATATTAGCTAAACCCACATATTCTTATTATTTCACCCTGGGATAATCAGAAACTAATATTTTAGTATGAACTTTTATTATTTTTATTTAAAATGTACACGGTTTTCATAAGTAATTAAACCTTCAAGAATAAGTCCCGTGTTAAGCATTATGATGTGGATTTGAGATCCATAGTAACCAATATCATGATAAATAAGATCTTTAACTCTTATCTGGTCCTATGTAAAACTTATGGTAGAAAATATTGCACCACTTGAGTAAAAAAGTTTTAAATAAAGGTGCTTGTTTTTAATAATAACTACAACTAATGACAACAACACTTAGTGGAAGGTTGTGCATAGTTTATGAATCTAATAAAACATCAGAGATAATAGAGAAGCAGGAAAAAGGATAGAAGATGAAAAAGGATGAAAAAAGTTCAAGAATAAGGCTTTTTCAAACAAATGTTCCAACAGGCACTCTTTTATTCACTGAGTCATAGTGAGCTCCATTAAGAGCTTACCACTCAAGCAAAGCATGAGCTGTTACTCTACCAGAGGCTAAACACACCTCAGGCTCAGATGGCAGACATCCCCCCATCTTCACAAAAAAGAGTAGGGGGTGGGGGGATGCACACAAGCACTTTTTATTATGAATCTACATAAAATAATAGGACTTAAAATAGTACTTTATAGGAAGTTTTAACAATACAAAACAGCTAATTTTGTCTTTTTGGCAATGTTGCAGTACATTATCTCCTTTAGCTTTCCAGTTTTTCGGACAGACATGGTACAGTGTGGCCCAGGGGTGAGCTGAGTGCCTTTTTTATGTGCAGAGGTTGAGTGGCGGAACCTTAACCTTGTGAAGAGAAGTAAAGTGAGCACTTTGGTTAAGGTACATGAATGGTTTGGGTGATACCATCAGGTCAGCATGAGCCATTACTCTCCGAAAATGACCCTTATTTTCTATGTGTATCATTTGTCTCTTGTTGTGCACAATGGAAACCTAACCTACCCATCCATCAACTGATCTTGTGTCAGTTTTCAGACAGTCTAAACTGTGGGATGTAGGAGTTCTTTTTACATTGGAGCTGGTACATACATACATGTGGTTTAACTTTTGTTTAAATCTTTTGCCTGGTTCAACTGGCCATGATGCAGGCTTAAAATCAAATGAATTTCACTTGATTGTTGGACTGCCATTCTGAAATGTTTATGTGTAAATAAATAAAGTATAATTACAATTCTAAATATGGGAAGGCAAATGTCTATAATGTACATCAAAATGTGAATCATCAAAAGAAGGAGACTGGATAACCTGTTATAATTTTGTCCTCATGCTCAAAAAGGTTTCCAATCATTCAAGACAAATTGTGATTTGTTTCACTACTTACACATACAAAAGGTTGGAGAAAACAGTTGGGAAAAAGACTAAAAAAGGTCACAGTAGCACAGTTTTGGAAGATTGCTGAAATAGCAGTACAACTGGTAATAGTTAGAGGTTATTAGAGTTTAAAAGCAAGGATCGCTTGTGGTTTACCACTTTGTTGCAAATTAGATATTATTATATACATTACTATATATATTATTACTAATACTAATACTATAATATTACTATTATAAGATCATTGTCAGTCAATTTAACACAGAATGCAATTTTATCTACTATCTACAGTTCATATTAGAAATAGATCCAGTTGACAGAAATCATGGTTGACAAAGCCTGAGGTCAAAAACTTCTGCTGAATTTGCATAAACAATCCAAAAAAAATTAACATACATTTTAAATTAGTCATTTGAAATGTAACTAAGATTGTCAATAGAATTTCGGTGCCATGAATTAAATTAAGACTCACAAGAAAATCCATAATTCTGGGGCTACAGTTTATAATCTAGTTGTTCGTAGCTCAGAATGTATCTAACTTTTACATAGCTTGATTCATTACAATATCCTTAAAATCCCAAACCTGGCAACAGTCCACATAATGGGGTCAGGTAAAAGTGCTGTAGGAATTCTTGCCATATCAGATGATCAGGCCCCTTGCCCTGAGTCCAGCTGCCAGCCTAGTTCCTTTTCTTGTTTTTTTGCCATTTGCTAGATCGGGTGATTCATGAGAATTTTGTGTTCCATGTCACAAAAGCACCATACAGATCAGAGGTAAAAAATCCTGGCCACATATATTAGTGTTCTGCATAGTTCAGGCTAAGAGCATTAGAAGATTACAATGTTCCAGAGTTTCTTTGTTTTATCTCTGGTTTTTTGTTACCTATTTTTTGTCTAAGTAACCAAAACTAAGGGGACGACACGGTAGCTTAGTGGTTAGCATGTTCGCCTCTCAGCGCTGGGGATTTTCGGTTCGAATTCCAATCTGGGTGGAGTTTACATGTTCTCCCCGTGTCTGTGTGGGTTTCCTCCGGGTTCTACGGTTTCCTTCCACATTCCAAAAACATGAAGGTAAATTGAATGCCCTAAATTGCCCTGTATAGTGTGTGTATATGTGTTTGGATGTGTGAGTGAGTGTGTACCCAGCGATGGATTGGCGCCCTGTCCTGGGTGTGCCCAGCGCCCAAGACGTTCTCCCCTGGATTGGCATGGGGAACGCCCCCGCAACCCTCATAAAGGAATAAGCGGAAGATAATGAATGAATGAATGAACCAAAACTAAGGCACAAGGTATTTATTAATGTAATGTTGATTACTATTCAATATTGTAAAACTCCTTTAAAACCTAAAAAAATTGGAATAACTTATACAAGAAGATTTTTACATTTTCTGATTTTTTTATTACGCAGCCATAATATATTTCTAGTCCTGGCTGTCGACTTGAGCTTAGTTCCAATTAAAAAGTACCACACCTGTTTCAGATAATTCCCTTTTCATGACCTCAATCAACTATCTAACCTTTTTTCAACCTGCTGCGCCCCTTTACTGACAATTACAATTCAGAAAATTAATGGAACATCTACACCTACAGCAGAGAGGGCGGGATCCTCGAGTCTTTCCTCCATGCATGTGGCACCAAATCTGTCTTCCTGTGTGTTTCTGGCATCTGCTCTCCAGCGTGTAGCCACCTGCGTCTTATCCCGATCAGTGCAGAACATCTTCATTTCCAGCATCTGATGCGATATACCATACAAGATATTTCAGGGGCCGGACTGTGCATCCCAGCTGAAAAACATGCCTGTGATGCCCACAGGTGCCAAAATAGGGCACATGCATCTTTATTGTCCCGAGTTTTGTCACCAAATGTGACAAGGTGGAACAGATAGACTGTTAGACAGGATTTCTCACAGGAAAGGACTTTATTAACAGATCGTATTAAAAGTAGATTTAAAGGCATCTCCTGGCTAGTGGTTCTCACCAAATTCCATGCTCTTCTCATTCCATGATTTCCCTCTTAACTGCCTGCACCTCCACTGCATAAAATGACGGCACACCGATTGTTAACGATGCCTTTGGTCATCGTTAACAGAGCTCTTGGCTATATAAATTAGAAATATAGTGCTTTTTACAGTAGTACATTGTTCCAAAGCAGCTTAACAGTGTTCCAGGTTTAAATCTCAATCTGTTGGAGACTCCATGTTGTTCCCGTGTCGGCGTGGGTTTCCTCCAGGTTCTGAGGTTTTCTTTTCACAGACAAAAACCATGGATTTAAGGTAAATTGCGTACTCTAAATTGCCCTTACATAGTGTGTGTTTGTGTGTGTGGCTGTGTGAGTGAGTGTACCCAGTGACAGATTGGCACCCTGTCCTGGGTATATCTGCTTATTGCCTGAAACGTGAAAACGCCTGAACCCCCCTTCCCCTCCAATAGAGGATTAAGCAGAAGCTAACGAATGAATGAATAAAGTTTTCCAAACTGAAAAGTTTTTAAAAACTGAATCATTTCAGTGAGGCCATCTTGCACCCCCCCCCCCCCCACCACTGTGTTTGTTTCTGCTACTGGGCTTCTCACATTTACTAAGACTTTTATTTTATTGTAGCCAGTATGAAGATGAAATGTGATAGATATATTTCATGTTTTGTCTTGTCAGCTTCCTTCATTTGTTAATAAGACCAGTTTCTGCATTTCAGGCCTGCAACACATTACAAAAAAGTAGGGCTCGGGCTGTTTAGAGCGAGATGTGGATTTAAAAAAACAAATAATGATGTGATTTCAAACAGGTAATGTCAACAGATGATTACAATTATGATTTGATATAAAAGCAGCATCCAAAAAGAGCTGAGCCTTAAATGAGCAAAATATGGCACAGGGTGTAGTTTCTTAACAGATGTGATTACAATTTTGTTAAACCTTTGTTGAGCATGATGATCCAGTCAGAACTGTAACTTAAAACTTCAGTGTGTGAGATATGAAGCCTTATGTTAACCATGTGCAGAGGCAGTGATTACTCCTCTAAACTTATAGGCACCTAGGATGGAGTATCAAACAGTGGAAACATGCACTGTTTTGTCTTTTTTTTTTTTTTTTTAAATGGATGCCATGTGCTCCAAAGAAAAATAGAACTGTGATTGCAGTATTAATGTCCAAAAGTACACAGATCCTAAAAAAGTATATGATAAGTAAAGAATAATATCTTCAGGTAATTATATTTTACCTTATGGTACTTTTGAATTTTAAAATCTATTTCAAGCAGCAGTGGACAAATCTTAGTTTCACCGTTTGTTGAAGAAATTCTGCATACATATTTTCTTTAAAAAACTCTTTAATGTTACGGCTTTTACACAGTCTCCTTATAGCAGTTATGGTTTATTTTTCTTACTGTATGCTTTTCTTGTTCCACAATAACAGCAATTAAATAATTTTATCAACTGTTGATTTAATTTATACCTCAGAGTAGAGAACATTTATCTTGTTTTTCTATACAGAACATCTTAAAAATAAAAAAAAAGATTATGATATTATTTTTACTGGATGATGGTTTTGCACTCTTCAGTTTAATGGTCAAAATGTTCTTGGTTATTCCAAAACTTCATTCTTATTTTACTTTTTCATTTGTCCCCCAAGAGTCATTGTTTTGCTGCATGACAAACTTTCAGCTTTAGTTAATGAACAAATGTTATGTGTCGAATGCTTTATCACAGAAGAGTGGCTCAGGAATCAGATGACCGCAGTTGGGCTGTCAAAGAAGCCAATTTATTAAGCAAGGATGTGCAAAAGCAAGCAGACTTATCTTATGTATGAAAACCAAAGATAGTACTACAAAGACAAACCCCAGATGAAGGAGGCACTGTCTGTTACCTAATATAACTAAACACCAACTTTGGAAAAGTAGGCAGTAATATGCTTACACACAGAATTCAGTAATATCACAATTTACTTAATGCACTTATCATCAGAGCAGATGTAGTCCAGGTTATAATCATTACACCAATCTGGCTTTAAAAACATTTAGTTCTGTATAGTGGTTTAAGTGCTAAATGTACTAAAAGGCAGTAGGTAAGCAAAACACAAGTTGTTTATGATAAACCTACGAAAAACAGGGCCACAAACAAAAAATGCTAAAAAGAGGGCAAAATCAAACTTGTCTAAAGCACAACTTCAGTGGCACAGGTTTTGACCAGTAGCCTTGGGGTGCAGGCAGTGATGAGGTGATAAGATTGTGATGGTTATAGGAACATCCTATCACTTTATTTGCTTATGGCAGGCCAGCTTATGAGACAAGCACAAAATAAGCTTGTAACATCATTCTCATTCCAACCAATGCGGGAATTTCTAGAGAACACATGCTGCAATGATGCAAATGGTAGAACACCACATTAATAGCTAAAAGAAAGCGGTCACAACATGTTGTAGCATCGACTTGTCCATCCCACATAGCTTTGGCCCACTCACTGGCAAGCCTACAGTACAGTTGAGGATCCTGAGTGATCTTGATCATTGTTGTCCTGACAATGCTACAGAAAACTCTTCTTCAACAGCTGCTATTTGGTGGGGATAAGGTAGTAATAATCATTATTGTTCTGTAATGACAAGTAAAAATAGAATGTCACTGTGTAACAGCAAGCATGGGACTTGTTTGATTGTTTGAGCAGTCGTCCCGTAAATCAAGCCTCTATTTTTTATAAGAATAGATTTCAGTTAAAACTGCCATTTCTGTCTGTGTCAGTCAGTGCAATGCAACTTAAAAGTGGCTGTGCTGGGGATTTAGAAGATAAAAGATTTGTAGTTATTAATGTGCTAAAGGGACTCGGCAAGCGAAACATACATTTTTTATGGTCAACACAGGAAAAATAGGGCCACAAACAAAAACTGATGAGAAAGGGCAAAATTTAACTGTGCTAGAGCACAACTGCAGTGTGGATTAATGAACTACCTTATTAATGAAGGTAGTGCAGCACTATACACTATACACAAAACCAATAACAGTAGTATAGAGTTAAATTCTGACTGGAGAAAATGACATCTGGCAGGATGAGCTGTCAGACTGTAACATTGTTGTTGGGAATGTGCTGCAGCAAAAGACTGGTTACAGACAGGAGTGAGAAAGAGACAAAAGAACAGTCAAGTGAAACAGGTGAGGGTTTGTGTGACTGATGGCTAAATTGCAAGTGAAACATGTGAGGTTAACAGTCAACAGTGTAAATAAGAGCGCAGGAGTATCTAGGAACATAGAGGGTTCAGAGAAAACTGACATCCTGACAATTTCTTTAAAGTTTGATAATATAATTTACAATTTATTGGTCCATCAGTGAAAGCAATCAACCATTTAAAATGCAATATAACAGACATAAACCATGATGTCTGGGTGTGCAGGAGCAACCCACATGAGACAGAACCACAAAATACCTTAAACTATTATAGAGTTTGTATTAAAAAAGTACAATATAATACAATAATGTAATATAATCAATATTAAATATTGCAGAACATGTAAACATCCTACATACTGTGCATAGTATTTAATGACACTTCAGACACATGGTACTTTTTACATTACCTTTTAATTATTTTTCTTGATGTCTATATTGGATATATCTTTCTAACTTTCCCATCTAATGTAACTTGGTTTTGCGAATGAAAATGTCCCCATTGTGGGACAAATAAAGGCATATCTTATCTTATCTACCTCTACAAACCAAAACAATCTTTAGGGAGCACAATACTATTACTATGGGGCAAGGCAAAGGCGTTTACCTCAGAAAATGTATGCACCCTACACAAAATAAATAAAAGACACAAAAATACAATAGTACTCAACAACATGGACCTCAGCACCAATTTTCTTACTCAGGTTGTTTGTGTTAGGTTAATTGTCCTGTTTACTGTATGTCTTCATTTGGCTCCTTTTTGTTAAATAAGCCTTTACTTTGAGGTTTTTCTTCATTAACATAGTTACCTTCATGTAGTTAGACTGTCAGTTTGTTTGTTTTATATTAGTTTGTATTTTTAGAATTCTGCTTATCAACTCAGATTGTGTTTTGTTGTAATCTCCTGGGCGTTCTACTTATTAAATGTTTTATCAATATTCTTAGTTCTCTTCAGGCTTAGCCTTTGTTAGTTAGTTTTTCAGTGCACTGTGAAAGAATTATGAAGTATGAAGACTTTTATGTACAAGTGTGAAGAGCAACCAATAGTGTTTTGTGCAAATAACAGTAACAATGTAAACAATATTGTTTAGTGCAATAAAACAGTGCTCTGACAGCAGCAGTACAGTGAGTGTAAAGTGCAGTTAAAATCAGATTAAGTTAAAAAAACAGTTCAGATAGGGAGGGTTGGAGAGGTAGTGTGTGAGGTGTTCACAAGCCTGATGGCCTGTGAGTAGAAGCTGTTT
>JAOUQT010024617.1:0-11656 GCA_025769995.1 Xyliphius kryptos
CCCCACAATCCAAGGTCAGTCCTTCTAATGATGGGGGGGGGGTAGTCAAAATAGTAGATTAGGTTCAGTCCTTAACCTTTTTGTTACTTCCTCTCACAGCTTCATGACTTATAATGTAAAAACATCTTGATTAAGAATCACCGGCCCTTCAGTTTTCCACGTTTAGTGAGGAATACCGTGACGCATCAGACATGGAATGTGGTGCGGTACATTGGTGTCTGCCACCAATGACCGCCACCACCGTTTGATCCGTCTAAGTCATGAGAGATCCGAAATCCATTTGCGCTCATTACCTCCGAGGAAGAGCTAAAAATGATCCATTATTCCTTATAAGCAGAGATACCCTCCACCAAATAAGCACTGGGATTAAACGTGGTGGTGAACATGGGTTTTAGAGAGTGGAGAGAAATCATGTAAAGATAGAGGACCTGCAGGATGACGGCGGATGTAAAGGTGAGGTCAGTAGGTGGTCTGCTCTAACTTTTGTACTGATATTGTGGACGGACTTTCCTGAGTGGTGTGGATGAAAAGGATAAGTTAAAGTTTTTTCTTTGTTTTTTTTTTCTCTCAGGGATGAATCGGGGCAAACAGAGCTGCAGGGTTCACTGAGTTGTTGCTAGAGGTCATTTCCTGCAGAGAGAAAGACAAAGCCAGGAAAAGAAACCGAAAAGACCAATTTAACCGGCTTTAGAGAACAGAATGAAATATCTGCAGACGATTGTTTGAATATCGGTTTTAACATACGCTAAAAATGCACATTGGTTTCGGTCGTCACGATCTACAGGGGCTGGATGTTTTAGTGTGGGGGGAGGTTTCATGGGTAAATTGGACCCCTGGTGGCCAATCTTCATTAATTGAGTTTGAAGGTTCAGTTATCAGGATAAGAGCAGTTTTACTCCAAATATCACAATGTACACAACATTCTGGTGCAGAGTTCAAAAGATTGCTTTGATGAACATGAACGTCAAGTTGAACATCTCCCATGACCTGCACACTCACCAGATCTAAATATTATTCAGACACTTTGGGGGGGTTTTGGAGGAGCGAGTCAGGAAACCTTCTCCTCCACCAGCATCACATAGTGACCTGACCACCATCCTGCAAGAAGAACGGCTTACAATCCCTCTGACCGCTGTGCAGGACTTGTAGAGGTCATTCCCAAGACCAACTGATGCTGTATTGGCCGCACGAGGAGGCCCTACACCATACTAATTAATGATTGTGGTCTATAACCAGGTGTTACAGTTTTATTGGCCGACCCCGTAAGTATTTGGTCAATAACAAAATTTAACTCAATACTTGGTAAAGTGTTCAGCAGGTGTGCACACACTGTAGCTATTTTGCTGCATTCCTTCATGCAGAGCTCCTCTAGAGCAGTGATGCTTTGGGGCTGTCGCTGGGCAACATGGCCTTTTAACTCCCTCCAAACATTCTCCATGGGGTCGAAGTCTGGAGACGGGCAACTCGAGGACCTCGAAAAGCTTTTTACGGAGCCGCTCCTTCTTTGCCTGAGGGGTACGTTTGGGATTGTGGTCAAACGTTCCATAGTTCCACCAATGTGCTCACTGATGGAAGGAGGTTTTTGGCTTAAAATCTCACGACACATTGCCCCATTTATTCCTCCCCCAACACGGATCATTTGTTCTGTCCCAAAGCATGATGTTTCCACCCCATGCTTCATAGTAGGTATGTTATTCTTGGGATACAACTCCGCATTCTCCTTCCTTCAAACACAAGGAGTTGAGTTTTAACCAAAAAGTTGGGATTTTGGTTTCATCTGACCACATGATATTCTCCCAATCCTTTTCTGGATAATCCATATGCTGTCTGCAAACTTCAGACCAGCTTATGTCCTGGCTTAAGCAGGGGGGCACGCTTGGCACTGCAGGATGGGAGTCCCTCTGGGCGTAGTGTGTTACTGATGGTCCCAGCTCTCTGCAGGTTGTTCATCAGGTCCCTTTATGTAGTTCTGGGATTTTTGGTCACCATTCTTATAATGATTTTGAGCCCACGGTGTGAGATCTTGCGTGGGGCACCAGATCGAGGGAGATGGATGTCTTCCATGTTCTCACAATTTATTCACACCAACCTGCTGGCCTGTTGTAGATCCACTCTTCCCAGCCTGGTGCAGGTCTACAAATGTTGTTCCTGGTGTCCCTCGACAGCTCTTTGGTGTTGGCCGGGGTTGACTTTGGTGTCTTTTATACAGATAACGAGCTCAAACAGATGCTAACAAGTGGAGGACAGAAGAACTTCTTAAAGAAGTAGTTACAGTTGCTTGATTGTGGGTGTCCAAATACTTTTAATTAATTTACAAATAAATCCTTTACAATCCCACAATGTAAGTTTTTTATTCTCATTTTGTCTCTCGTCCAAAGTGTACCTGATTTTTCTCAAAGTGTATTGAATTTTTTGCGTGCAGTTGGAGGAACAGGACCTGACAATATTGTCTTTTCACTTTTCGACATGTGTTTCAAGAAATCCACATCCAGTGACTAAAGCAACACACCCTACACAGAAGCACATGACTACTATGTGTTAAATCAAGGAGGTGATGGAACATAAAGAAAGGACTATATATATATTTTTTTTCTTCGTGACTGATGGCGCTTCCCATTTCTTTAAATAATCTTCCTCATTTTCTTTCCTCGTGCCTGTTGTTTTGGCGTGAGGGTATAGGAGTGTAGGAGGTGACTGGTACTTGTCAAACGTGAGCTCTTATTTACACGGTCATGAATTGGACATGATAAATTTATATGGCGCTGTGGAGAAGCAGGTCCAAGTGTCTTTGCATATCTTAGGTTTTTGGCCATTATAGAGGCATAACACATACTTACGGCCCAATTTATCCTTCATTTCTTCTTATTGTCTCATAGAATTCTGACGTTTGTTCTCGCAATACTTATTTGACATTAGCATGTGGTAGGGCTGGGACGATATACGGACGATACACACACACCCCAACAATAAAGAATGTATAAGGCCAACATGAATACTTTACAGCCATATTGATGGTACAATTCCGTTTTTATTGCCACGTAGTCACATGACTACCCTACAGAGAGAATTTAGCCTCTTAGAGACATGAACGTAGCCGACATTTTGGGTATATCGCCCAGGCCTAGGGCGTGGCCAATATTACAGAAACAAGACTACGGCTTCTTTTCACCATCCCAAAGACAGGGTTCTACAAGAACACATGGCGGAAATAAGAGGAGAATGCCTTTAAGCAGCCTGTGGAGGGCGCTATGGCAATGAGAAAACACCCCACTTCAACCTCCCACGCGTCAATCAGGACCACGCGAGCGCCAGGAGATAGATTTTAAAGCATTAAAGTTTCAACGAACGATAATCATATACCTCTCTGACCTTTTGTGCCCCGTTAATGAGGACACTTTCGACTTGAGGGACGCCGCCGCCATCAGAATTCATCATCCGGTGTATTGACTGCGTGTTCCGTCAGAATATCTTTGCACTGATTTGCATTTTTTAAACAATAACCGTAAACTGTCTGATAACGATATTGGACTCACTAAACTTTTGCATTATTTTAAACGTTGTTTGTTTGCATTAAACCCGCCCCTCGCTACAAGATTCCTCCTCTTAGATTTCTGGGTCATGTCTGTAAAAATATAAATTTTTTTTATTCCACATCCTGCACAAATCAATTTCTAAATCTAATGGTGATTTTGTACCATTTGGACAAGTCCAAGCATCAGCATTAAAAAGGAATTGCAATAAACCTGGTGCCAACAACCCCGCATTGTTCAAAATGACTTACATCATTTATAAAACGGCTAGTTCCGCTCCTAAAATCTGATTGGCTGAGTCGTTTGTCCAGCCGTGACATTATTATACAATACATTATTTCCCCGTTCGTTTTCATAAACTGTGTTCTGTAACTTGGCCACTGGATGGCAGTATCTAATTGTTACGGAAACCAGTATCCTGTTACTCAGCGACCGTCCACTTTAAAAACCAGACTAGATCACGTCGCAGAACACCAGATTATTAATTTGGCTTTCAATAAACACAATTATGAATCAAACCTCATTTTTTCATTATAGTGTGTTTGAAACCGTTTTATAAAAGCAATAAGACGCTCGAAGGTGTATTATTGTTGATAAACCACAGGAAAGTTGTGTAACTGCGCTTTCCCGTGATTTATTCACAATAATGTCCCGCCCTCAATAATGCAATTCAATAAAACTTTATACAATGTGCAAACTTACTAATACATAACTCAAAAATTAAGAGATCACTGCAAAAGGATCAGTTTCTTAGGTTTGACTCTTTATCGGTATATGTTTAAGTAAAATGCACATTCTGTCTTTTGTGTTACGAACTACGGACAACATGTCTCCAAAAATGAGAACCGGTCAAACTAAGGAAAAAGCTGCAGTGCTTTCAGACCTCAAATAAAGAAAACAATTTCCAATTCATTTAGAAACAACTAAACTAATGTTTTAACTCAGGAAGAGTTTCGAAATCAATATTTGGTGGAACAAGCATGTTCTTAGCATGTTCTCCAGCCGTCTCTCACACTGCTTGCTGTTGGGTGACCTTATGCCACTCCTGGTGCAAAAATTCAGCAGTTCAGATTTTTTTAATGGCTTGGGACTCTCCATCTTCCTCTTTATGACCTTCCAGATGTTTTCAATGGAGTTCAGGGCTGAAGATCGGGACGGGCCATGACAGGGTCTTGATCTGGTGCTCCTTCATCCACACATTGATGGATCTAGCTGTGTGGCATGGAGCATTGTCCAGCTGGAAAAACAGTCCTCGAGGTTGGGGAACATGGGCAGAGCAGAGTGCTTTTCCAGGAGAACCTTGTACGTGCTTCGATTCATACGTCCCTCACAAAGACCAACCTGCCCAATTCCAGTCTTGCTGAAGCATCTCCAGATCATCACCCATCCATAACCTCTTCAGGTCTCCGTCTGACCGTTATGTATAGTATAAATAAGCTCACATGAGCTTTGTGTAGAAGAATGATCCTGCATATATCTTTGACACAGATGAGAAAACCAAATCCCAGGCTGTACAGAGTCGAGGGGGAGAAAAGAAACGGGTCATCGGTGGAGCTGCAGCGGGACAGACGGATACGGATCACGCCGGCTGAGCGTCAGCCGAGTGGAATACAGGATGAGTGGGCAGCGCTGTGGAGGAGAATTTGGAATTGCACACTGCAAAGAAGTACAGGTGCGATATGCATCAACGTAGCGCGTAATCCACCGCGGCAAAGACGGAAGATGTCAAACAAATCCAGAAGTTGTGAGTCATCGAGCCGCATTCATACACCCCCAGGTGCAGTAAAAAAAAAAAAAAAAAAAAAAAAAAAAAAAAAAACCGACCCCCCCACCCGCACGCAATTCTGAAGTTTTAATCGCGCATGGGAGAAGACAAAGAGAGCGCAATGCATTGTGGATGCTGCCAGCAAGAAGACACCGGCGTATGACAGCGCGGCCCGAAAATACTGCAAGCACCGCACGCTCATGATTCATAACGTTCACGACCTGAGGATGGCATTTATAGCCGCAGACCAGCGAGAAATGACTTGAAGCCACTTCTGGCTTCCATGATTCATTCCTTTTGGCTCACTGCAAAAAAACTGAGGGTCTCGATTGAAACCCGGACAGGCAGAGGGGATTTCGGGCCCTCACACTGTTGAAAAGTTGGAAAAGTGAGTGAAGAAGTTTTATAAGTGATGAGGGACAGGAAGAGCTGGAAAAACAAGCGCAGAGATAAAATCAAATCCCATAAGCGGTCCGCCTGCCACGCAGATGGTCATCTTCTCCAGGTCCAGGAACCTGTTTGTGATATTAGTCTATTCAAGGTGCCAGAGATATACTGCGTTCTAAGCCAAATAGGGAAAAAGAACCCAAAATATTGGGCTTTAATGGACCCAAGACCAAATTATTGGTCCTGCAAGAAAGTCACGAAAACATCTGCTTCGGTCTCCAGACGAACAAACGTTCACACCTGATGCATTTTGGAAAAAGAGAACTTCCTGTTCTTCTTATTTTTAATCTCACACAGAGTTTTTGGACATCTCGTCCCGCAGCTTTTAGTGTACAACGTTTAAATTCGCCAGTATCGGAGCACCCATGCCCACTTGGGTTGCTTGTGCTTTTTGGAGCAATATGGTGGACAGGTCTCCTGCCACGCCCCTTTTTCAGAGCCTTTTCCCTTTTATGAATCCATTGAAAATCAGCTTTTCTTTTAAATTTCTACCATTTTTTGCTTTTTGGGTTGCTTTTTTTTTTTTTGCCACATATTTTTTTGGAATTTCAACAACGTTACACCTTTTATTTGTTTTTTTTCTTTGTTTTTTTTAGCCCAATGCATCCTTTCCAAGCCAACTTTTTGAAGTCTGTCCACAAACTTTTGTTTCTAGGTTAAATCTTTAGTCACGTTGGCCTGGAAACGTCAACCTCTTGTTCTTTTTATTCTCACAAATTTTGCCGTTTCTCGTCCCGCACCTTTTACAGCACAATGTTTAAATTTTCCAGCATCGTAGCAACCATGGCCACTTCTTCATGCCACGCCTCTTTTTCTTCTCCCCCATAGGAATACATTGAAATTGTTTTATCAGCTTTTCTTTTGAATTTCAACAACTTTTACTTGTTTTGCTTTTGCTTTTTTTCTTCCAAGCCAACTTTCTGAAGTCTGTTCACAAACTTTTGTTTCTAGGTTAAATCTTCAAGTTGACTTGGCTAGAGAATTGACATCAGCAGCGACTGTTCAGACTCCTCCCACCTGGCTGACCGCATTCAGTGTAAATCATCAGAATAATAGTATTTTTTTTCCACTAGATTGCCCTATATTGTAAGTATTGTAATAATATTAACACGATGTGAGCACACTCGTGCTAGGGAATCACCTGCAGGCCCAGGGAGAACATGCAAACCCTGTAAAGAAAGCACCTGGGAATCAAACCCAACACTTTCAGAGTGCTCATCATCTGCACTGATGAGCTGCTCATCATAAGTCACATCCATGACCCCATGTGACGTTCTACAGCTATTTTCTCTCAGTCAAAAATATTATTGAAAACACATTCTGATGAGACGACCGAGACCTCATTTCCTCCTCACTGCGCAGACTGAAGACGACAAAAACAAAGCGACGCTGGCGAAGAGACAAATGCAGACCCATCGTCCAGCTCCCAATCAGAGCGATCCAGATGACTCGCCGTAGGAACTCCGAACAATTTAAATGAATCAGGTTCGAAGTCATCCGAACCAACCAGGAACTAATTCCCAAATTACAGGTAATTTGGGCAATTTAAAGACCGCCGTTACCACCCGGCGGCAACCGAGCCCTCTGACGCGAGCATTAGAAACGCCATTACATTCACTGAAAGCTTTGATTAACCAGCCAGAAGGTTGATTGGTTTGTTTACAGGTCTGTCGGCTTCCTTCCAACCTGCGTCTGCAGCAGCGTGACATTTTACCATTCGCTACCAAAAAAAACCCAGAGAGCATTCTCTTCATTACAATCAGAGCAGCCAGGCTTTGTTCAAACGGTTTACAAACGTTTATTTAACAAAGTTAATCAAAATTAAAGGTGCAGTCACCGGATTATAATTATTTAACCTGTGGAATATTTAATTATGCCATATAAAAAAAATAAATAGTGTTTTGACTGTTTTATATAAAAGCTATAATGCACTTAGCGTTATTGTGAATAAACTCTACGTCGCTCCAGCACCTTCCCGTGATTTATTCACAATAACGCCGCCCTCCAGTACCTTACTGCTTCAATATTACATTTACAGGAATTTTTACAGCATATTTTTTAAGGTGGTCCCACATTTTGCCCATTAAAAAAAAACATTAATTAACCATGGGATCAAATACAAGTTATATAACTACTTTATAATCTTCATATTAATTAATTTCAGAGCTGTATAATGGGGTTGAGGTCAAAACATTGTAGGCTCTTTAGTTTGGAGAAGGGCCTCTTGATTGGGCGCCAATCTATCGCTGACTATTTAGGGTTACGGTTAACTCTATTTTTCTTCTTTCGGCGGTTTAACCTTTATTATTCATCAGTCGTCACGGCGATAAAGGTCCCTTTAAACATGAACCTGAACACATAATCGCAGCCATACTCAACAGGTGGGTCGTGACCAAAAAATATTCTGGGCAGGTCGTGGACAGCTTGTAAAAAAAAACGAATACATTTATTCTATGTGGCGTTTACATGTTCTCCCCGTGTCCACATGGGTTTTCTCCGGGTTCCTTTCACAGTCCAAAAACATGGATTTAAGGTGAACCGGCTGCGTTAAATGGTCCCCGGAGTCTTGTTTGGCCCAAGTCCGGTAGAGTGAGAGTTGTGACAGGAAGAGCATCCGGCGTAAAATACTTTTCCACGTCTAATACGCGAGTTCATCGCTGTAAAGACTGCTGAATACTAAAGGCTAAAAAGCAGAAAGAAGAATAGAGTTAAACCCAATTCGTTAGCGATAGATTGGCGCCCTGTCTTGGGTGTATTTGCGTAGCGCCCAAAACGTGAAAAAAAATAAAGACAGAATGCGGCACGCATCAGATGCATGCAGCATCAGTGTTGCCATGGTAACAATCAAATATTTACAGTCATGTACATTGGGAACATTCTGCCAGAGTCTTATTTCTCCATGAAACATCTAAATATCGGGAACCCGAGGCAGGTCATGATGGATCGCTTATAAACCCCCCCCCCCCCCGAATGTTGCACTACCGTCGTGATGAACTTTGGGATAATGAGCGTGTAGGGTTCTGTGCACACCGTCGTGCTGCCAGTGGAGCATCAGATTAAAGATGAGAGAGGTGCGAGTCGTCGGCTAATAGATCTGCGCCATGAGCAGCTTTCAGCGACAGACTTCAGAGATATGCAGATTACTATGATGTGATGGTTCTGAACGTTTCCATGGCGACTGCCTCATCTAGAAATGCGGCGGCGGCGGCGATACCGACGGCCGGAGATAACGGGAGCTGGGCATAAAAGGTAAACAAAGCAGTCGCACTGCGAGAATAAAACAATAGCATCGCCAAATTCAATCAGTCTGATTTCTGTGGAACGAGAGGGCAGATACATTTTGCAGAACCTTGGTGAAGTGGGGCAGTTCAGATCTTGTGGTTCTAGCGATCTGAAGGTCTAGGGTTTGATACCATGGCTGAAGTGGCTGAGGGCACCAAACCCCAATTGCTAAACGAGACACAATGAAGTCAAGTCAGTGATTATGATCTCATAGTGTCTCTTAAAGAGGAATACGCCATCCTGATGAAGAAGCCGTGGACGAGTCCAATTTAGGATGTCAATCATCGGGATTGATATACAGATAACGGCATTAAAAATAAAGACTATCTGCGTTTCGGGTTCGGCTCATCCTGCAGAGACGACAGAAGTGACAGAAGAGGGACAATCCACGTTGAAAAACGACAAAACAACTCAAACCTCTTCCAAAAACTGGCAAGACAAAAGTTTCATCATGACATCACTTAAATAGGACCTCCCTGACAAAGTGAAGTCCACCAAAAGATCCTTAAAAGCTACCCATCATGCCGAGATCCAAAGAAATCCAGGAACAATTGAGAAAGAAAGTCAATGAGTTCCATCAGTCTGAAAGGGTTCCAAAGCCGTATCCAAAGTTTTGGCAATCCAGCGAACCCCAGTGAGAGCCGTTATCCACAAACGGCCAAGACATGGAACAGTGGTGAACCTTCCCAGGAGTGGCCGGCCGCCCAAAATTACCGCAAGAGAGCGGCGGCGACTCATTCAAGAGTTCACAGAAGACCCCGCAACAACGTCCAAAGAACTGCAGGCCTCACTTGCCTGAGTTAAGGTCAGAGTTCATGCCTCCACCATCAGAAAGAGACCGGGTTGCATCTTGATGATCTCCAAGACTTTTGGGAAAACGTTCTATGAACCGATGAAACAAAAGTTTCTCTTTGGAGGGTGTGTGTCCCATAAAAAACACTGTATTTTAGAAAAAAGATTTTTCAACAGAAAGTATGGTGGTGGTAGTGTGATGGCCTGGGGCTGTTTTGCTGCATCAGGACCTGGAAGACTCGCTGTGATCAATGGAACTATGAATTCTGCCGTCTACCAGAAGATCCTGAAGGAGAATGACTGACCATCTGTTTGTGACCTCAAGCTGAAACGAACTTGGGTTCCGCAGCAGCACAATGATCCAAAACACACCAGCAGGTCCAGCTCTGATTGGCTGATGCAAAACAAAATGAAGACTTTGGAGCGGCCTGGTCGAAGTCCTGACCTGAATGCTATTGAGATGCTGTGGTGTGACCTTAAAAAGGCCGTTCTTGCTCGAAAACCCTCTAATGGAACCGAATTACAACAATTCTGCAAAGATGAGTGGACCCGAATTCCTCCAGAAGACACGTTATCGCATGCTCCGATTTTCCGAAACCACTGCAAAACGTTTACTCTGCACAAACGTCTGTCTGTTTTTCCGTTTACAGGAAAACGTACGCATTTTTACGGCTCGAACCTTCATTATTCGTTTTTCCCCCTCTTTAAACTTCCTCTCGGGTCAAAACGAGACGTCTTTTATCTTTGGCCTGGAAGTGGATCGATGGAGAAACTGATGATCCTGAATAAAACATGAGTGTTGATGTAAAACCTGGAACCTTTTCCAACATGGTTTTCAAAACCTGTAGTCATCACTTCCTGCTGCTCCTCAAATCCTCCCCTCACTTTTGTTTTCTCATGAACAGGGGGTTTACTTGAACTTTTCAATAATCCATAAAGCTAATGCTTTACAATGTCAGGGCACCAGAGATTTCCCCCCCCCCCCCCCCCCCCACACAGCCCTATCAGTCAGATTGTGAGAGGCTGTTCTGTGCAAAATACATCAGTTCAATACACTTCAATATTAGCTTTTCATCTGCTCGCGTAACGAGTCCAGGAAACTCGAACGAGCACATGAAAGACTCAAAGTACCCCTGATTTAAAAAGGCTCGAGGTCACACATCTCCATTTGTCAAATCGCCACTTGGGTCTAATATACTGGCTGGAAATGAGGTCTTTGTTTTATAAAACGCGTTTAATGCAGCAATAACGTACGAAAAAGAGGTGTTATCAGGCCTGACGTGAAGTGAAGAACAGTTACACTTCTTTTCCCGTGATTTATTCACAAAAATACACAACCTCGAGCGCCTCACTGCTCTTACAAAACAGTAACAAACACACTATAATAAAAAAAATCTGGTCTGGTCCGGATTTTAAAGTGAACGCTGATCGCTGAGTAACAGGTTTCTGGTTTCTCTAACAAGCAAAAACTGCCATCTAGTGGCCAAATTACAAAAAACATTGGGAAAATAACGTATTGTATTTCACACATTGACACTAATGTGAAACGTTCAGATCTGTGTGTTATTGTCAATGATGTCCCGGCTGGACAAACGGCTCAGCCAATCAGATTTCAACCAGAACCGGAACTGAATAAACTGTATCTCCTCTGATCGTTACATAAATTCGGCAATAATTTAGATTCCCCCGTATGGACCACGTGTGTCACCCGCAGGACATGTCCTCCTCGAAATGGCACCAACACTAAAATGGCTAAACCTACGATTTTTTCCGTAAGTCGAACATCACAGACAGCAAGTGGAGCGGTGGGCAGCCTTGTAAACGGCGCCCGGGGAGCGAT
>JAOUQT010024626.1:0-11656 GCA_025769995.1 Xyliphius kryptos
GGCAGACGGAAGCACAGCGTGCCCCGCCGTGCTACAGCTGCCACACTATGACAGCGGCACTGTCTGGGAAGCCTACTGCCCAGTGACCTTACCACCCTGATGGCGGATCTACCAGCACACTTCGGGAGATGCCCAACTGAGCCAGCAGCAAAGCGGGTACTCACCACAAGACGCTGGTAAGAGCTTAAGCAATTTAGCATGCTGGGCGCCGAAATCTTACTCCTGGACTTGCAGGCATTTCCAGGGTTTCCGCAGGCAGTACAACGAGAGCTCGCTCTGGATTATTTAATCAATGCACTGATAGCCCAGGAATTAAAAGAACATCTTAGACTGCTAGCACCCAAATGGCTAGAAGAAGCCATGGCAGAAGTAAAACAGAATTTATTTTTGACAGCCCGCGAGTAGAAAAAGTACGATGCCCACCGGCAACCGAGCAGAAACAGCTTATGAGACCATTGTTTCAGACTTTTTAAACAACGTGGGCACTGTGATTGAATATTCTAGTCGCAAAGTGCAGTTCCATGGGACTAAAGTCCATGTGTGCCACAGCGGAGGTGGGTATGCGATGCGGGTGTTCACCGGATTGAATAGAACACCAGATTCAGCGCGAGCGCTGGCTTTCTGTGAACTGTGGGAAAACAGCAGTGTTGGATTAACAGAGCATTGTACACATTATTAAACATTTCGCTGATACATTTGCAGTTTCAGAATAGGATTATACAAGAACAGCGCAAGCACAGCATGACATCAACACGAGTGACACTTTCTTTATCCATCTTCGACCCCACCAGCTTCCCCTTGCTAAAAGGTAGGTCGTGGAACAGCAGATCTGCAAAATGGCAGCGGCTGGGATTATTGAACCATCCCGTGAACCAGCCCGTAGACATCACCCGTTCTGCTGGCTAAAAAGAAGGATGACAGCTGGTGTTTCTGTGTGAATTACTGTGGACTAAATGCGTTGTCTAAAATTGATTCTTACTCGCTCCAGCAAATCAATGGCGCGCTCAACAGACTGTCCAGTTTAGCATGGTTTAGTTCACTCGATCTCCGTAGCGGTTAATGCCAAGTTCCATTGTTCCAAGCAGTGAAAGAAAAGACGAAATTCACCATTGGCACCGTGCTATGGCACTTTACAATGTTATCGTTCGGACTTTGTAATGCACCAGCAACATGTACATAACTATGAGTGCACGGCTAAAAAGTGACAGACACAACAAGGACCACAACAAGCTGGCGTGCCTTTGGAGCGAGTGGCAGTGGATGTATTAGGGATGTTTTCGGTAAATGAACCTGGCAATAAGTTTGTCCTTGTCGCCATGGATTATTTCATCAAGTGGCCAGAGGCCAAAGGTGCCGGATCAGAGGCAGCAACCACAGCAGAGAGGTTGGTGGAGGAGTTCTTCTGCCATTTTTGGGTGCCGGAGGAGCTACACAGCGAACAGGTGTGAGGTGATGCAGAAATTTTGTTGCCGGCTGGGAATACACAAGACCCAGACCACTCCACTTCACCCACAGAGTGACAGACTAGTAGTACAGTTTAACTACACATTGACTACATAGCTCACCGTGGTGACAGCAGAGAACAAACATGATTGGAATAAACATCTGCCTGTTGTGCTTCTCGTGTGCTAGTCTGCAGTTCAGGAGACCACGAGATTTGTGCCATTGTTAATGTTGGGACGGGAGCTGCACACCCGGAGAATGTACCAGAATGCTGTGGGGCGCAAGGGAATAGTGATTCAACGGATTTACCTGGCTCTGTATCAACCACGTGAGTCTGTCAGCCAGAGTAGTGCGAATACCAGGGAAACAAGGAGCTAGAGAACACCGCCACAAACTGTTTTAAACTGGCTTACGCGCGCATGACGGCTGCTACCCCACTTTCGGGACAGGGGTGTCTGTTTATTTCTGTTATTGTTGATGATTGTCTTACAGCCAAAGAAGCTGGCTGTTCACAGAGTGCTGTATCTAAGCATATTAATGGAAAGTTGAGTGGAAGGAACAAGTGTGGTAGAAAATGATACACAGGCAACCAGGATAATGACAGCCTTGAAAAAAGATCATCAAAAAATGGCCGTTCAAAGATTTGGACTACTTCTGGATTGCTTTAAGAGCCACCATACAATGCAGTATACAGGACAAGGGCTACAACTGTTGATTTCCTTGTATCAAGCCACTCATGACCAAGAACCAATGCCAAAAGCATCTTACTTTGGCCAAGGAGAAAAAGAACTGGCCTGTTGCTCATTGGTTCTATGTCTTGTTTTTAGATAAAAGTAATTTTTGTATTTCATTTAGAAAAAAAGAGTCTGGAGGAAGAGTGGAGAGGCACACAATCCAACCTAATTAAGGTTTAGTGAGATGTGTCCCCAATAAGTGATGGTTTGGGGAGCAAAAAATGTCAGGATGGCCGACATAAAGTGCTGTGTTCAGATTGCAGTCTCCCCTGAAGTCAAGTCACGACTAAAGTGTCGTTGAGCAAGGCACCCAAACCCCAACTGCTCCCTGTGCGCCTCAATGGGGCAGCACACTGCTCCGGGTGTTCACACCTGGATGGGTTAAATGCAGAGAAAAAATTTCATCTGGGGATCAATAAAGTACTCAATATCAAAATTAAAAGAAATATTTGCATTAAAATAATTTTTTCAGTTGGTTTTATATAATATTCTAATTTTCTGAGATAATGATTTTGGGTTTTTTATTAGCTGTAAGCAATAATCATCAACATAAACATATATAAACACTTGAAATAAATCTTCTGGGAACATTGTCCACAAGGTTTAGGAGTGTGTTTATGGGAATTTTTGACCATCCTTCCAGAAGTGCATTTGTGAGGTCACATACTGATTTTGGACAAGAAGGCCTGGCTCTCAGTCTACACTCTAATTCCTCCAAAAGATGTTCTATTGGGTTAAAGTCATGACTCTGTGCAGGCCAATCAATTTCATCCACACCAGACACCAGACCTTGATTTGTGCACTGGTGCACAGTCATGTTGGAAGCGGAAGTTGCCAGCTCCAAACAGTTCCCACAAAGTTGGGAGCATGGACTTGTCTAAAATGTCTTGATATTCTGAAGCATTCATACACTTGTGGCCATGGAAGTGATTGGAACACCGAGTGAGCAAATACTTTTGTAAATATAGTGCATGATTTATGTCTGTTTGGTTGACAGTTTGTAATAAATAAAGAAATGATTTTGTATTTCGAATACTGCCAATGTGACTGACAAACAGCCAATATTTAATTATAATTCTCCACATAACACAGAAAATAAAATAACTCTTATGTTAAGGAAGTATCATATGATCATATTAAAAATCCATAAATACCTAACAGCTCTTCCAGGAAGTACCTATCACATAGAGATAACTTCTAATTTTCCCAAATGAGCCCTAACCTTTTATTTTTCAACCATGCAGTGTTGGAATATAAATACCCCATGTGGGAAATATTCGGAATGATTCTGATACATCCTTTTACCTTCAGAAATGCCTTAATTCCTTATGGCATACTTTCAACAGAGATGGTATTCTGAATTCCTTGTAGTGAGTGGTTATTTGAGTTAGTGTTGCCTTTCTATCATCTCAAACCAGTCTGCCTATTCTCCTCTGACCTCTTACATCAACAAAGCATTTTCATCCACACAACTGCAGCTCACTGGATATTGACACACTTCTGGCTCACAGCTGAAGCTTTCGGATGTTTGTTAGCTTGTTGCTATCAGCTAAATTTTTACAATTTTTGTTTTTTAATGACTCTTTTTAAGGCTTTTTAAGCCTTTATTGTTAATTTTCTCTTCAATTAGAATTAAAGTCTTTCTTGAATCTAGTATTTTTATTAGTACGTTTATTAACTGTTTTTTCGCTATTTTTTTCTTCTCTCTATATAAACATGGCTGAGGAACAAGCACTCTCTAAGCTCAGCACAAAACTAAAGCAGCTGACTCTGCGTGATCCAACGTCTTCTGTGAAATCAGAGCTCGGAGCTTCAGCAAGAAAAGATGAGACACGAAGCTGCCCGTGATGCCTTTTATGCTGCCATAACCACGTCAGAATCCTCTGCGGTGGCCATCTTTAACCCAGGTCTGGGCTGGGAACGACAGCATCGCCGTAGGAAGCAGAGAGCTTCTTCTTCCCTGCCACAGCCGGACTACACCTCTGCCAACCAGTTTGAGGTGCTCAGCTCCTGGCCCTCACCAGCACCGGCATTGAAACAGGGCGATGTCCTTATTCTTGGTGACTCTATAGTTAGACACCTAAGAGTCTTTGGCCTTAGGAATAACACTACTGTATCTCGTATTCCAGGTGCATGTGTTATGGACGTGAAGAGGCGTCTTCCACTCTTTGGCAGCGTGAAGACTTTGGCACTGTCGGTATACCCAGGTATTCGATCCACAGTTACTAATTCTTCTACCAGCTTCTACCATTCTTCTTACACGGGGTGTAAGACCCAAGCGCAGAAATCTGACAAATAAGGGGCTAGTCACCACATAACAGAAAATACTATTTTTATGAAAGATAAATAAACCAAAACAAGAAGAAGCCTCGTGTAAAAAAAAGGGGCGTGGTGCGCGCACAATAAAACTGAATGAAAGGAGCGTGGCTGTTCAGACACACACCGATTAACAGCGCTGGAGAAAACAGCTGTGTTTTATAATGAGCGATGTGTGTGCACACACGAATTAGCACACGCACACAAAAAAAACATGAAACAAAAAAATATATATGGAGACGTGCCTGTCTGGCTGAAAACGCGCTGAACACGTTAACACAAACACAAAAACACAAACAGTGTGTAGCCTGAGACAGGACGCACTCAAACACAAGCACGCAAACATGCAGACAACACACAAAAAGCAAAACACACCAGAAAGACAGCGAGAGGGTCTGAGAAGGGAAAAGATCAGGCAGAGAGAGCGACCGAGCATGTAGCAATTCTTTTGTGGACAGGCTTGGAGAGAAAATGTGCTTATGTGCTGCCCGCCACCCTCACCCTTTAAGAAGCCACCTATTAAATAGGGTGACTTTCTGTCTTTTCTGCCTTGGGAGAGGTACTGCTTGATGCCTCTTCCTCAAGCACATTGGGTAGGAAAGACCAGGTTTGGGGCAACCAAACCCGCAGCCTCAAGCAATGCTGGGTGCTATGGGAAGTACTGTGCTTAGCTAGTGTCGCACCATTTTGAACTCTCTTCACTCCTCGTGTTTGCTTATTTCTTTTTCTGTTTATATAAAAAAATGTTATGTTGTGCCATGCCCTTTATCCTGCACCTATCTCATAACACCAACTATCCAGGATGCAAAAGCATTATAATATTCAATAAAATATAAATTAATTATACGGGAAATAATACATTGGTATATTTCTCAGTCAAACCCCACAACATGGGTTACATACAGTGTATCTGGACTGTATTCACAGCAATTAACTTTGTCCACTTTTTGTTATGTTACAGCCTTATTACAAAATTAAACTCATTTTTCCCTCAATAATTCTACACACAATACCACATTATGCCAAACTTTTTTGTTTTGTTTGTTTTAAATTTTTGCAAATATATTAAAAATAAAAAGCAAAAATTACATACGCATGAGTGTTTAAAGCCTTTGTTCAATACTTTGTTGGAGTACCTATGACAGCAATTACAACCTAAAGTCTTTTTGATTATGATGCTACACGCTTGGCACACCTATCGTTGGGCCATTTCTCCCATCAGTCTTTGCAGAATCAATAGGATTCATGACTATGCACGGGCTGAGCCACTTAAGAACATTCACAGAGTTGTCAAAAACTTCTCTACTGTTATCTTGGCAGTGTGCTTAGACTGGTTGTCCTGTTGGAAAGCTTACATTTTATTGAGGATTAGTTTCCGTCTGGCCACAGGAGTGCAGCAGAAATGCTTGTCCTTCTGGAAGGTTCTCTTGTTTCCACAGAGCAATGCTGAAGCTTTGTTAAGGCCCTTTAACTCCAATCACTTAGATTTGCAGCTCTAGGAAAGTGTCCTCTGGTTCCAAACATCATTGTGCTTATTGGAACCTTTAATTCTTCAGAAATATTTCTATATACTTTCCCAGATCCATGCTTTGATAAAATCCTCTTTCTGTCAACTATGAAACCTTATAAAAAACAGGTTTGTGTCTTTACAAATCATGTCCAATCAACTGGATTTACCACAGGTGTACTCCAATCGTGTTGTCAAATTAACTGAAGGATGATCAGTGAAAAGAGTATGAACTTGAAGTCAATTTGAGCGTCATGGTGTGAATATTTATGTACATGTGTTTTTTTTTATATTTAATACTACTATATTATATTTAAAATTACTAGTTCACTTTTGTCGTTATGGGCTATTGTGTGTAAATTTTTGAGGAAAATTTTAATTTAATCAGTTTTGGAAAAAGGCTGTAAGGATAAAATGTGAAAAAAGTGAAGTGTGACGAATACTTTACGGATACACTGTATATTACCCAATTTTTTGTATATTGCTGTATATTTCCCAGTTTTTTTTCTAGACGTAAAGCATTATGCCTTTCAGTAAAAACAGTAAAAAAAAATTATAAACTATCACGCTTTAAGAATTTGCACAGTGAATTTTCAACCCTAACAAGATCTGAGGTTAAGTAGCAGGATGGAACGTGAATAATTGTGTTGGCTGCATTCCAGTACTGCATCTGTGGAGGGGCTGGTGGTAACACGTACCCTGGATTCTGACAAGGCAGTATATAACTTCACAAACACACTCTGACAGGGTCCCTAATGAATTCGTGGAAGGGCTAATCTAAGCAGACATATCAGAAGTTAAGAAAAAGAGAAAAGGGAAAAACGAATAAACAAGTCATGCTATATTCTATTGTGCTTATTCATCAAGACATCACTATGAAAGATGATAAAGCAGGGCTTTGTCTTTTGTTCATTTGTCCTTTGTAGAAGAGAATAAAAAGCCATTGTGTGATTTATCTGCCAGAACAGACAGAGCCATTCCCAAAAAGAAGTCACAAAATGACTAGTCAAATAAACAAAGCCAAGCTACCATCAACCCTGCAAAGTCTGAAGCAATGCAGGTTACCATTTTTCCTAAAATAACATTAGGGCTTCAATTTCATTGTTAATTGGCTTTGCTTACAAGAATTAGGTAAAATGGTATTAGAACATTTGCTCAATATCGATCAGCAATCATCATGTTGTGATAGAGAGTAAACTTTCTTAGGTTAATTACTCTTTTGTGCTTTTGAGAAATTGTATTGGATTCAATTCTGTGGTAGAATGAAACGTTATTGACAGGTCCCGAACAGACTGGAAAATTCTTAGCTTAAATATTGAGAAGGTCAAATAATCTATGTAAGATCTACTTAGCAAAATTTTCAGAAAAGTAATTGTTATCTACTTCAAAAGAGGACATTAAAATAATATGCATATTAAATTTTAAATAAACCTGATTCCACTTTCTTTGCAGTTTCTGTAACATTTGCAAAAGTCTGGCTAATAAACTGAATTTCATTGTAAAACAAGAGAAAACCGTGCCCTGCTATGTGTGCAATTACTAAGGTTAGTAGTTGAACTGGTAAGAAATATTAATAAAAATACAGTATTTTACACAAGTAAACATTTCTAAGAAGATGTTGGGACTATAAAGCATTTCTATAAAGGGGTCAGTCATGGATAAATGGACAGGGTAGAGGGCTGGAGACCAGGAGATCGCTGGTTCGATCTCCACTCTAGGCAAGTCATGGCTGAAGTGCTGTTGAGCAAGGCACCCAATCTCCACCAACTGCTCACTGTGCGCATTAGTGGGGCAGCACACTGCTCAAAGTGTATTAAATGCATAGAACAATTTCCCTCCAGAAATCAATAAAGTAATCAAAACCAAATCAAAATCATTTCCAAGTATATATTGTTGACATGCCTTTTTTACAGAACCTAGATGTTTTGGCACAGAGGATACCAATCAATAAAATGTTTCAGGTGTGATTTTATGCCATTAATCCTGCAAGCATGTCCTAAGCGTTAGGTCACAGTCACATTTTTTTGTTTAAAAATTCTCCTCACATTCTCTGTTGGGAACAGGTCAGGACTTCAGGCAGGCCAGTCCAATACACATACCTTCATCGCCTCTGTAATGGCACATACATGACTCCATACCATGACTGGAATAATGGCCTTGAATAATGATTTGTCTAAACACAAAATGTCTTGACTGTCTAATATCAGATGCCGCAGAACCAAGAGATGCTTATGGCGCTTCAGGACAATGGTCATCATGAGGATTCACAAAGGCATCATTTGTGAATGTAACCTTGCATAATAGTGATTGATAAGGTTTTTTTTTTCAAATAATTCCTTTCCTATGTGGTTATATCAGCAATTGATTAATATACGTTTGTAATAAAGTGCCTTCTGAGAGATCAGATAAAAAAGTTGTTTAGCTTAGGCTTGTATTCTAGCACTTTATGTGCTAAAATTGTCATGTCATGCCTTGCAATCTCCATCTCCTTGCAATAGTTGGCTGAACGGATGAATCAGTCCACTGTATAGTGTTGTTTGTAGCAGTCTGGGACCTAACAATCTAGTCCATGTTGTAATGCTGTCTATGCAGGTTTAACTGTATTATTATCAATACAATTACAAACCCGATTCCAAAAAAGTTGGAACTACAAGTTGTAAATAAAAACCGAATGCAATGATGCGGAAGTTTAAAAATTTTGTTCAGAATAGAATATATATGACATATAAAATGTTTAAATTGAGAAAATGTATCATTTAAATAGATTTTAATAGATTAAATAGAATTAAGTGATATTAAAGTGATTTTAAATAAACACATCTAAAAAAAAAGTTGGGACAAGGTTTACCACTATGAGACATCCCATTTTTTTTACAACATTCTGTGAAACTGAGAAGACAAGTTGCTCAAACTGAGGGATAGGAATGTTAACCCATTCTTGTCTAATGTAGGATTCTAGTTGATCAACTGTCTTAGTTGATACCTTCAGAGATGCAGGCCTCTGAACTGAGCGCTGATAACAACTTGGGTCATCCTTCTCTTTAGTCTTAATGACATGGCATCCCTGATTTCTATAAAGAACTTCAAACTGTGGAACTCCTTTATGATATCACTCCACTACAAACCCGATTCCGAAAAAGTTGGGACAAACTGTAAATAAAAACGAAATGCAATAATTTACAAATCTCAATAATTGATATTGTATTCCCAATAAAACATAAACAACATAATGTCAAATTTTTAAATTTCATGCCAATTTTTGGTTCATTCAAAATTGTGTCATAGCAACACATCTCAAAAAGTTGGGACGGGGTAATAAGAGGCTGGGAAAGTTAAAAGTACAAACAATTGCAAATCATTAGGTAAATTGGCAATAGGTCATTAACATAAAAAGAGCGTCTTGGAGTGGCAGCGGCTCTCAGAAGTAAAGATAGGAAGAAGATCGCCAATCCCCCTATTTCTGCGCCGACAAATATTGGAGAGATATCCGGAAAGAGTTCGACAGTGTAAAATTGCAAAGAGAACATATCATCATCTACAGTGCATAATATCATCAAAAGATTTAGAGAATCTTTTTCCAACATTACAATGCCAAACCTCATACTGCATCAATTACAGCATCATGGCAGCTTAGAAGGAGGGTCCGGGTTCTGATCTGGCCAGTCTGTAGTCCAGATGTTTACAGACTGTTGTAAAGAGAAAAGTGCTTATATCACAGTGCTAAACATGGCCTTGTCCCAACTTTTTTTGAGATGTGTTGTTGCCATTAAATTTAAAATCACCCAAATTTTCTCTTTGAATTACAGATTTTCTCAGTTTAAACATTATATATGTCACCAAAGTTCTATTCTGAATAAAATATAGAATTTTGAAACTTCCACATTATTGCATTCCATTTTTATTTACAATCTGTACTTGAAATGTTGTCCCAACATTTTTGGAATAGGATTTGTAAAATATTTTATTTTTAATACTATTGATCCCCATAGAGAAACTATTCTCTGCATTTATCCTAATCAGGTGTGAACACCCGGAGCAGTGTGCTGCCCCACTGAGGCGCATGAGAAACAGCTGCGGGTTTGGGCGCCTTGCGTAACTACACTTAAGCCTTGACTTACCTAGAATGTGGATTGAACCTGCTATCTCCTGGTTCCCAGCCCTCTACCCGATCCATTTAGTGGTGTATTTTCTTTTTACTGTAAGGTAAACATACAAAGTGTCCTGTGGTGACAGTAAAAAACAGCACCACACATGTAACTCTTTAAAAGTGTAGGAGTGATTTTATAAATATTTACTAAGAAAAGGTTTGTAACATACGGTTACATAAACTGTAAAATACTCCCACAGTAATAATCACAGTAAATTTAGTTTTGTAATAAAAATTGTCCTATGGAATTTCATGGATGATCAAGATTTTGAACGACTTGAAGAGTCACCTAAGTGTTTTTATATCTCTGATTTATAAACCTCTGTGATAAAGTTCCTTAAATTAATTTTTACTCTGTTTGTAATTTATCGTAACATTACATATCCAAACACCAACACTGAAATGAATACATGACTTTTACAATTATATTACATAAATTATTTTCTAACAGTAAAATTAAACATAATATTGTAAAGCAATAATAATACATCTGTAATCTACATTTATATATGGGCCATTTATATGTATACACCTAAATAAAATGGGAATGGTTGTTGATATTTACTTCTTGTTTGTGGCAAACTTTTCAAGATGGGTGGCCATTTTGAATTCGGCTATTTTGGATCCAACTTTAGTTTTTTTCACACATCACACTTATTGAAAATTTCACAAGAAATGTAACTGTTTTAATGTAACTTTATTCTTTAATTTGTTATTTACAAGCTTCTCTTTGTTTACAGCCATTGACTTGTCGAAAAGGTTATCACGTGATAAGAGGATAGAAATTGTGTTGATGTCTGGTGAATGCAGTACCCTGGTCATTGCAGCAGATTTCAGTGCAAGACACCCTACGAGACTACCCATCTCCCATGCTAAAGTTAGCAAACTGCTTGGCAAGTTTCATGAAACTGGTTCAGTGTTGGATTTGCCAAAATGTGGATGCCTGAAAACTGTCACTAATGAAGAAACATCAGTGGCTGTCTTAGCTTCATTCAGCAACAGCCCACAGCGTAGCACTCGATGCATATCACTGGAGAGTATAAGCTACTCCCAAATGGCACTCTTACAAACTCCAGCTGCTACAGCATCTCAACGAGGATGACCCAGATCGGTGCACTGAATTTGCAGAATAGGCAAAACAATAATTGGAACTTTTATGTGAATGGTGAATATTCCATATGGAATAAATCCCTCCAAGAAAAATTGAGGGTATGATGTACTATATGGGGTACAAAGATAGTTATCAATTGAAACCTCTAAGCCACTGGATATGTGAAATCGCTATACAATGATGTGCTTTCCTTTTTATGCACTAAAGCTGGCATGTTCCCTGAGATTTCCAGCAAGATGGTGCACCACCACATTATGGGTGTCAGGTCTGAGCATTCCTAGATGAACAGTGTCCTGGAAAGTGTATTGGTCATCGTGGGCCAGTTGAATGGCCCCCAAGGTCTCCCGATCTGACCTTCTTAGACCTTTACTCCTAAACCTTGTGGACAGCCTTTCCAG
>JAOUQT010024637.1:0-11655 GCA_025769995.1 Xyliphius kryptos
CTGGGTGTATCTACTTAGCGCCCAAAATGTTCTCCCCCTGGGGGAACCCCCCCTGCGACCCTCATAAAGGAATAAGCGGAAGATAATGAATGAATGAATGATATTTCAATTAAAATTTTACACCAACTTATTAGAACGAAATTTTGAAAGACTGAGTGTGCAAATACAATTGAGAAAAGCTGCAAAGAAACAAAAAACGAGCCATGAGAGGCCGACACATGTATCTGCATATAGGGTTAAACTGAGGTTACAAAGAAAGATGAGGTAGCAGGAAAGAAAGAGAGAGCAGTGAGCCAAGCCTTAAAGCCTTTTCAAAAACTTTCTTCTCCTCCTTCCTTTTCTTTTTGCTCCCCTCCCTTGCTTCCTGTTCCTGGAGGGTGTATGTAGCACCTCAACCAGTGAAAAAAGTAAATACAAATAATGCAAGACACCCAGCAAAAACACTAAAGGCAGAGATGTTAAACGAAGAAGCGCATTCTTGGTGCATAACAAAATGCACATGCACGCCACACTTAAAATTAGGAATGTATTACACAAGGACACATGACACACTGAACCTGTGGATACTTCCAAAACAAACATGTTATAATAATGTTATTTCATTAATAAAATATCTGGAAGCTGTTGAACACAAACACACTAATGTTGACTTCTTGGGGCTTTTGGATTGGGTACAATACAGTCAAGCTCCAGCAAAGAGGCACTGACACACGTAATGTGTAACGGAGTAAGCGAGAACTGTTTAAACAATTTATATCATGCCGATTACAAAAATACTAATAGAAGCAAATGGGTATGATGCCTGAACTGACCTTAAACTCTGTGTTTGACATTTAAGTAGAATTATACAATCCCTCTTTAAAAGCCCCCTATTCACTTATACCGCTATCTGTATCAGTTCAACCATCTAAATTATCCGTATCTCTACTCAGGATAGGCAGGGCCTATCGCGTGCGCGTGGTATAACCCGGAAGTTATTGTTGTTTAACTTGAAGTGGGTGGGGCTTAAAGGTATTTATTTTAGGTCTAAAATTGATATGGAGTGATCAGATGTTGCTGTATGTATTGTTTATTTGAAAACTATTTACAGAACAGCCTCAAATTTTTGATTTTTTTGAAAAAAAAAACCCTGACCGGAGTTGAGGAAGTGACCGACGCGACACGAGCCGATTTCAGCGCTGTCTTGTCAAATGCATCACGTATGTTACGCAAAAAGTTCACCGAGTAACTTTTATACAAACCAAAACAGAGGCAGGCTGAAAAAACCTAAGGAGTACTGCTTAACGAGAGCAACGTGAGATCCGTCACTGTGTGTGTGTGAGTTGAGAGTGAGGCAGGCAGGTGATTGTTTGTTAAAGAAACTTGTTACTCATCAATCAGCTTTCATTTTAAATACTGGACGAGATCACACTGCAGAAGACCGGTTTCCTAGCAATTTTGCTTTTAATAAACAGATTTATGAATCAAACCTTTTTTATTATAGTGTGTTGTGCATTTGTGAATAAATCATGAGAAAGAAGTGTCGTGCCTAAAAACACACAATGTTGCTTTAATAAAACGGCTATAAAAACAAAAATGGAAAAAACAAGGTCTTCCGTGAAGTAATCTAGTTCAGTTTTTACCCTCAACATTAATTGCTAAGTTAAACAAACTATCAAGCTATTGCTCATTGTAAAATAACTCATTGTTTATATTAATCTGTCTTTCCATTAAGGGTTCATGATTTAAAATGTTCTACCACTTTTACGCATTTCTTGCATTGATATAAATGTGATGCGGTCAGATGTGTGCATTATTGTCAATAATGTCCGAACAACCCGTTTTATAATGCTCAATAATGAAGTAGTAGGACTATGAAACACAATTAAATTAGCACTTCAGGGGAGCTGCATCATGTGTTGGTAGTGAAGGAGCCTAAACCAAACAATGGGAATTATTTCTACAATGAGAGAGACTTTCTCCCCTGGATGGGCAAGCCCCACCCGACCCTCGTAGAGGATTAAATGGAGCTGCTTGTCTAGCTGTGACATTCACAATAACCCACACCTCTGACCACTTTACATTCGTATAAATGCGCTATATGAAATATATTGTTCTCCCGAACTTTTTCATAAACTGCATTCTGTAATTTGACCACTAGATAACTTTTAAAGAAACCGGAAATCTTTAACTTGCATCAGGGTTCATTTAAAAAAAGGACTGGATTATGTCACGGAAGGCGAGTATATTAGCAATTTTGCTTTCAATCAACGCATTTATGAATTAATTGAATTAAATTTCTGAATCAACTATAATTCTTATTATAGTACTTTGGTAACTGCTTTATAAAGTAAGGTATTAAAGCAATAAGGCACTCAAGGTTGTGCATTATTGTGAATAAACCACGGGAAAGAAATGCAACTATACTCCGCTTGCGTGTCATGCCTAATAACACCTCTATCCCGTGGTTTATTCACAATAATGCACACCCTCTCATGCCTTATTGCTTTAAAAACTCACTGTGCTCAAACATGTTATTTTATTTCTGTCATAAAATCTGCTGAATATTTTTATACATGTGAAATAGCTGTTCATTAAAACAATAGGGCCATGAAATAAAAGTAATCTTACCATGACTTTGGTAAAGCTTTACCTATAAAACACAAACACCCTGAAGTAATGAGATATGTTATCGCTGTGCATCCCATTTACAACATTACGACAAGCTCCAACCACAGCTGCTGCCTATGACTTTGAAACTTGAACTTTCTCCATAAACAGCTACACAAAAGAAAGAAAGGCTGAGAATGCTGAAGCAGAACCGAAAATAAAAGCCACAGTATGCCGCAAATATCTCCACTCCAAATGTGTAGAAATCGCCTGGTTGGATTGTGGTCTACCACCCCCATGTGCACAATGACCCATGTGAACCACTATTTAAGCTAAATTCTGCACTGATTTAACGAGTGGATGTGACTCTGACATGTTGGCCCACCCTATGCTTCTCTGGTGTGTTTGTATATCCATATGTGGGTGCTTATCAGATATATTTAGTGCCCTATATCCAATGTTTCAGTCTGTCTTTGAGTGGAAGTCAGTATCGTGGCCTAAATATGACAAAGCGATGGCTGGCCTAAACCCGTGGAAAAACCCCCATTACTGTCAAAGTCAAATTCAGGAGTAAGAAATTACCAAAAACAGCATCTTTTTTTTTAGCAGAACAACTAGCAAAACTTTCCATATGACAATAATTTAACTGTTAATGAAAAACAATATGTGACATTACTTGGTTTTTCCGGTCTGATTTTCTTTCCCTGCTGAACCTTTTCTTTCCATCTAATACACATCACTGAAAAGGCAAGGATATGACCAACAACAGATTTGTATTCCTGTGGCATCTACAGTACCAGTGAAAAGTTTGAACACACCCCATTCTTTTGTGGTGGTACAATTGGGGTCCTTACCATTAAAGAGCACAGCAAAATAATCTAACACAGTATGTGCTGTAGTCCACAAACAAATGGATTACAGTATGTAATTACATGTAAAACTACAAAGTCCAGCTTTACAGTAAGTGGAACTGATAACATGGCTGATAAGTGGAGCAAAAAGAAGGCATGTCCAAACTTTTTACTAGTACTTGCAGGTGCAGTCCGCACCTCCCCAATCATTGCCCGACCTTGCCCTGCCTACGCCGCTTCGTTTTCCACAAAAGTGGGGTTGGGGCATGCACCCTCCGCTGGAGAACATTCCCACATCCTCATTTAATCCCGGGTTTCTGCACTATTGTCACCGAGGGGTACGGGGAATGGGGTAATCAGGATCACTGATCTACGCGTTGGTGCCGCCACTCCCCCCTCCCCACCAAACGCCACGGCGTCACACAGGTCTTTCATTAAATTGTAGTCTCTCAGACAGAATCATGATTGGAAAACCGGAGAACCAGAAAAAAACCCACGCGGACCCCGGGAGAACATGAAACATTGAGATTCCAACCCACCAAGAGGTGGACAAGCTAACCACCAAGCTGCTCCATCTTGTGTTTTGAGCTCCTGAACTTTCATGTGTTGTCTTTCAAACCAGAATTTTCCAGAATTTTTGTCTTTCCAGTTGACATTTTCAGTGTCTTCATCCTTGTGGTTGCACTTCAGTCAAATTATATAAATGTCATCAAGGCACCCACCCGGTCGCTGTGGTTTATTCAGACTTTTTCCAGACTAATGGCTTCAGGCTGAATCTAAATTTAGTCAACTGATGAAATTTGCATTTACATATACAATGTCTAGGAAGATTTGGAGACAATGGCAAGCCCTTTTGTTCATCAGTCATTTTGAGGGCAGAATAGAAGCAAATCCCCACAGCCATCTTTAAAAATCAAATGGAAAGCTTTAATAAATTACTGAAAGCCCCTCAGAGCAGCAGATCAAATCCTTATTAATACTTGTGTTGTTAAGAATGTTCAGCACACACATATGTAATCTTTAAAAAGCTACAATCTCTCATTATCATAATGCAAAACTCAGTGATGAGATTTGTACTAGAGCTCGTAGCCTAATGATGCAGCGTCTTCCGTTCTACAAATTTCTTCCCATATTTAGCTTTTAGCAGCTTGAAGTTTTTATCACGACAGATGTGTGGGGTTGGAGGTGAAGCAAAAGGAGGGCTTTTGAGGGGGAGCAGCAGGAAAAGGATTTGAGATTAATAAAAACCGGGGGTTTTATAAACGTTCGGCCAACAGTTTGTTCTGTAAACAGAGCAACACAGAAAATTCTGTCAGTTGTTTGCACTCTCAATCCTTCTATTTTATCTCCATTTCACACACACACTGCAAATCTAAAGGAGCTGAGCTTGAACCGGACATTACACATACTATATACCCTGTACTACACCCCCATGTGACCACAGAACTGGTAACTGTCCAGAACGTTCACAAGAAGTGAGTGGGCATGTTGGCATTTCTTGTGAGGGGTGTAAAAGCAAAAGAAAAAGGGTCATTTACACGAAAATACCTTCAATAAATATTTCCCTTGAGACAATAAGATTCCAGAACAAATTTAAAGAATGGACAAGGCCCACGGCCAGAGGTGTAAATGTGCCCGACATGAACAATATGCTGTTGCGTGATTTATCTAAAGCGACAATGTGATTCCATGGGTGATGGGTATAATGAGGGATTCCATATGATGATTCCAATGATCAAATTACTGTTAAGTAACTTAATTATAACATAACCAATTAGTAAATATATAATTTACCACAAAAAATATTATTTAACATGATTTTAACACTGGACACTGTGGCTTAGTGGTCATCACGTCCACCTCACAACACTGGATGGAGATCCAGGTTTGAATCTCGATCTGGGTGGAGTTTCCATGTTCTCCCCATGTCTGCATGGGTTTTCACAAGGTTCTTCAGTTTCCTTCCACAGCCCAAAAACATGGAATCAAGGTAAATTGGGTGCCCCTATATAGTGTGTCTGTCTTTTTGCCCAGCAATGGACAGGCACCTTGTCCTGGGTGTGTCTGCTCTATAAGCTGATTAAGTGGAAGATAAGGGAGAGGTAGCTGAGTGGTTAGAGTGTTGGAGTATCAATCAGAAGGTTGGGGGTTCAAATCCCAGATCCACTGAAGTTACCAATGTGGGTCCTTGAGCAAGACCCTTAACCCTCATTGCTCCAGGGTCCTGTTTCAACCCTGTGTTCTGACCCCAACCAAGTTGGGATACTTGTAAGTCGCTTTGGATAAAAGCATCTGCTAAATAACTAAATGTAAATGTAATAATGGATGGATAGATTTTAACACTGGGCAGCATGGTGGCACAGTAGTTAGCATGTCTGCCCTTCGGCCCCAGGGATCCAGGTTTTAATCCCAATCAGGGTGAAGTTTCCATGTTCTTCCTGTGTATGTTTAAATTGCTGCTTTAAAATGTCCCTATATAGCGTTTCTGTGTATCTGCCCAGCGCTTAAACGTTTATTAAGAGAATTAAGGATGATGTTAAGATGCGACGAGATAACGGCGGTACATAGGTACATATTATAACTGACCAATGAAAATAAAGTATTCTGCAAAGCTGTGTTATACGTGGTAAAGGGCACCTCTGGATACTGTTCAGACATGACGCTTTAGGCACCATTCAGAGTTCATATGGCAACAAGCTGCTTTAGAATTGATTGCAAGTCAATAACATAGCTTTAATTAACTTGTGGATGAGAACATGGCCTGAAGTATGCTTTTTTTCCTGCCCAAATATTTATTTAATGGAAACAAAATAGTTTTTTTTTTTTTTGAATATTGCAGTTACCAAATGATCTACAACCTTAACCAAGCCCATTTAAATTACACTGCACAGACTTTTTTTGCCCTACAAAATGATCTGAAATAGATGGTTGGAGTCAGAGCACAAAATTAACCCTTAATGGCAACTTTAGTGGACCACAACCTTCAGATTGATAGCCTAACACCTAATCACTGAGCAACCACAATGTTTTGGTGCAAAAAGCAGTTCAAAAAAGCAATGATGTGTTTCTAATTTATCACAAGCTTTACCACAGTATGACAAAGTGCACAATAGTGCACATTTATTATAATTGACAAAAACCTAGGCCCAAAAATATACATACCATCTTAAGTTTAAGCCTGTAAATATAGCATTCAAAGTGTGATAACATTTTAAATCTATATTTTACGTGTTTCTGTCCTTCAGCTTGCTAAGAAAAAATATACATTGTGGGTCCTATATTATCAGCAAATATCACGGTCCCTGCAGCTACAAAAAGGTTTTTCAATCTCTAATATTTGTGAAAGTGGTAGAACTTACTTTTGACTTAAAAGGCTGCCCTTATGTAAATTTAAGCGAATATTATATTTATTATGGGTAAGCATTGGGCAACACTGTGGCTTAGTGGTTAGCACGTTCGCCTCATAGCGCTGAGGGTACTCAGTTTGAATCCAGATCTGGGTGGGGTTTCCATGTCCTCCCCGTGTCTGTGTGGTTTTTCTCCGGTTTCCTCCTACAGTCCAAAAACATGGATTCCAGGTAAATTAAATGCTCTAAATTTCCCTGTATAATGTGTGTTTGGATGTGTTAATGAGTGTGTGCCCAGCGATGGATTGGCGCCCTGTCCTGGGTGTATCTGCCCTGCGCCCGAGATGTTCTCCCTTGGATGGGAATGGAGAGCCTTGCCCAACCCTAGTAGTGAAATAAGCAGAAGATAATGCATGGATGAATGTGTAAGTATTTAAACATATATTTTAAATGTCTCAATATTAGCTATTTTACAATCAATTTCTAGAATGTTATTCCATTATTTTAATTGCTTAGCCATGGGGAATTAATGTTGTAACTCATAAGTACAATGTTTGGCTCATTTTTGGAGGCATGAGCCCAATGTGATGCAACATTAGTGACTATAAATCACTTTGAATCATGTTATCTTTTAAATATCCTTTTAGAAGGCAACTGTACATAACTAAAATATTTTAATAACAACAAAAAACTGTTGTAAGACTGTTTGCTTTGAGGTTTTATTTGTGCAATGTACTACTTCCCGAATAAGAAAGAATTTAGGGGTCAGCCAACGTCTGATTTATTTTCAGTGGGTAACCTGGCACAGACATGTATTTAAATTTCTAGTTTGCCATCTGAGGCTAATTATTTGAACTCATGAATGAAATATGCCACTGATTTTTACCCCAATCCCTCAGCATCTTTAAACAACTTTCAGTAAATTGTTGACTCTCTCTCTCTCAGACAGAAACAAGATTAGAAATTCAAATGGCTTGACTACATCAGGCTGATCACAGTGACCCAAAATCATCAGAAGCAAAGTCTGGAGAACATATGCATGCAGAATGTGGAGTGTAAGCACAACCAATTCGGCTTGTGTTTTTCAATCTGGCCTAAATCTTGTATTTTGCACTTATATAACCTGACAGGGTGCACAACAGGTCACAGTAAACCTGACATTTTTCCCCCCAAAATGAGTCATCCCGATTTCAACCAGATAGCAGCGCCTGTGCATTACGTGACAGATGCCGATCTTTCTCCAAGACATCTGAAGTCAGTCAGCACTGTTTCCCTTCAGCTTTCTAACTTCTGCTCATGAATCATTTCTAAACAGATCAACATGCTTGGAGTAGCACATCGCTCGCTCTCTTTACAATATACACACACCACAATACACGGGCAGAAGGAAAAAAAGTTTACCTACTTTGAAAGAATTTAAAACATTTCAATAAAAGGCAGCTGGTTCATGTGAATAACATGAAAAATTAAACTGTTATATTATTGAATCTCATTATTTAATCTTCACCAGGGTCATGGAGGGAAGAAAATTTTGGGCACAGGGCAGAAACACCTAAGACCAGGGTGCCAATTCATTCCTGGGCACTCAATCACACAGACAAACTATCCGACACAATATATAGGGGCAATATAAAGCAGCTAATTCACCTTGAATTCATGTTTTGGACTGTGGGAGGACACCCTGTAATTCCGCTCAATCCATAATCAACCACCAATTAGTTGATCTCGAATTTGATAGGATGCACTTGCATGGTTTTCCATCACAGACTTAAATGGTGTCTTCCCGTCTTCAATAGCAGTTTAATATGCTATGGCTAACATGTTCCAAACATATTGGATCCACACATGGTGTTTATTTGGCAGTGCATGTACGTGGGAGACACTTTTGGCTGATGTGTGGCTCTCATCGGGTAAGTATGTAACCCAAATCTTGTAACTGGGAGCATTTTGCCAATTTGATGCAGTCTGTCAAGTGGGCCAGATAAAAATGTGGGATGTGGGCCAGAAGATGTTTGCTATCTGGCTAATGGTACAGAGAAATTAAAAAGACACAATGAATCCATAACTAATGCTATAGAGTAGTCTGTCTGATTTTTCGAACAATGAATAATTTTAATTAAAAGCAATAAGTTGCACAAACTTAAGTCTAAGCCCGAAGTTATAAAGGGTCCACAGCATTAGATTTGCCTTCTCTAGTTGCGATTTGGGCTCAACACAACATTTCTTTAAAATAAAATTACTAAATGTCACCACAAAACTTAATTTTTGCTCCACTAATTGTCCATGTTATCAGTTCCACTTTTGGTAAAGCTGAACTTTGTAGTTCTACAAGTACAAACTGTAGTCCATCTGTTTTTGGACTGTTTTTAGTCCCACCAAAGAACAGGTATTATTTGGTTAATACATAATTCTTATTCCAGCAGTGTCACTGAGACGTTTAAATAAAACTACAACAGCATTGCTGCACCAAAACCCCCTCACCCCGTCAGTGTTGAGTAATTTTCACCGGAAGACTAGTTGGTGTTGTAAAGGAAAAAAAATCCACAACAGAGAAATGAGAGCCAACAGGACAGTTACAAAATAAAGGAAAACAGATGTAAAGGAACCGCAGTGGTGCAGGGGAAGGAAAGGAGGAACTGTCTGTGATGGATATTTTTTATTCGATGTTATTAATGCACTTGACACGGCTCTGCCTGATGAATGTGTGCAGCCTTTATAAGCGGTTACATCTAATGCCACGAGATAAGAGAACTTGGAATGGCAGGAGAAGGACTTTCGACGAGGTACATAAGTCCACATTTGGATTTTCAAAGCAATGGTAATAAAGCCCCTCCCTGTGCGTGAGAATACCTGTCTCCGGTGCTCATTCATACGCACCCAGATGCACCGCATTCATACGTTACACAGATGTACTACAGTACAATAATAGTAAAACTGCAAAGTGCATTCATATAGTAAGTGGTGGAAATAAACAATGGAGGGTGTCCAGACATTTGACTGGTACTGTATGTAAACAAGCAAAATGGAATATACCCTTTTTCAAAAATCCCCCCTTCCCCTCATTCTGGTTTTCACAGGTCATAAAAATATGAGACTGCAAGTAAACTCCTAACCAAAATGACTGCCAGCAGAAAAGGTTCGGATTTGTTGTAATGGAAAAACAAACAACATTATTGACCAGTTGCCATGTCACAAATAAATCTCAGTTTCAGAACTACAAAAATACAAAGTTTATAGTTGTCTTCTTGTTCAAAGTAAGTATTAGTTTGTTGCTTTTCTAAAACACAAACCAGTTAAAAACCACGCAGGACTAATAGCTGCTCTGAACACAAACTCATAATTAAACGTGAACATAGGAGTTTTGCAGATTTGCAAGGTTTTCACTGTAGTTTCATGTGTAATTGCTGTCTTGTATGAGCCAGTAATCATTTACAAAACATCATGGTGTTCATGTTTATTTGGAATAATATAATCCACATTAGTGATGTTAGTCTTTTCATAAATGGAGCCTTCCTGTATGGAAATTGGTAGGAGTGCTGCATAGAAGTAACTTTTCCATGAATCAGTTTGAGTATGAGGCCACATAAACATGAGAAGGTTGAGCAGATAGCATGGTCTAGTCAGGGTGCGAATCTGTGAAACTTTTAGAGGTTTTATTTGCTGCAATGTCACAAAGCTGTTGAGAATGGTGTAAAACAGGTAAACCTTTCAGTGAACAAAGAGCTCGTGGATGCAAACAACTCTGCGACAAATGAAATTAGAGGAAGGTGTCAAGCAAATTGCAGCTGAATACAATGACATCAGAGAATTAGTTAAACTTCCAAGGAAGGACATTAATGGGCGTAAAAGCACAAAAACCGGAGCAAGAGCGAAGGAAAATCATTGGCTAGGGAGGTTATTCCAGATTTCTATTGCACCATAGAGATGTAAGAATCAGAACAAGCAGCTACAAAAAATAATACACTTTCAAAGTTATGTGTCAACAGTTCATGCATATGAAGGTGAAGTTATGGCGCAAGGAATGTTTACAGAGCACATCCTGGGTCCTTTGAAATTTAAGGATGGTTGTTTGGACAGTAAGGCTTATTTAAGCACTGTGCCTCAAATTCATCAAATAGCTCAGTTATTCGAACGTTGGGCTTTACATTCTGTCATTTTTTTATCCAAAGCAACTTACAAGTATCCCAAATTAGTTTAGGTCAGAGCTGAGGGTCCGTCATCCTCAGCATCCACAGTGGAGGTTCAAAATACAATACAATATGTTTAGACCAAGTGGTGCAACTCGCACAACAAAAGTAAAGTAACACTTACCACAAACTTTCTTTTAAAAGGTGATGCCCATATGTACATTAAGGATCACGGATTTTTTTTTACTTTGATTTTTACAAAACAATTTAATATTTTGTGTTATTAAAGAATAATCTGTTTTAATATTTAGCAAAAGCTCTGCATTGTATTGTTTTATTATTGCATAATTATCAGCATTAACATACACTGCTCAAAAAAATAAAGGTAACACTTAAACAACACAATGCAAGTCCAAATCTACCACACTTTTGTGAACTCAACCTGTCCAGTTAGGAAGCAACACTAATAGTGAATCAATTTCACTTGCTGTTGTGCAAATGGAACAGACAACAGGTAGAAATCAGAGGCACTTAGCAAGACCCCTCTATAAAGGAGTGCTTCTGCAGGTGGTGACCACACCCCTTTTCCCTGTTCTCATTCTTTCTGGCTGATGTTTTGGTCACTTTTGCATTTGGTCAGTTCTCTCACCATAGAGGTAGCATAAGACGGTGTCTACAACCCACACAAGTTGCTCAGGTAGTGCAGCTTATTCAGGATGGCACATCAATGCCAGCTGTGGC
>JAOUQT010024647.1:0-11655 GCA_025769995.1 Xyliphius kryptos
AACCACAAAAGAATAAAAGAAAAAAATTGTCAGTGATGCAAAATGAAGTTCCACATATTAATAGTTATCAGTTTGTATCTCGATTTTATTAGGGTTAGTAACTAAGTTTTCATTACAAGTAAACGTATACATCACTTCTTACAGGTCTTATAAAGTCTCACACACTAATGAATAAAACTGTACTAAGAGACTGACCGGTCCCGATACAAATGCATAGAAATTGTTCTTCATTACATTTTAACATGAATGAGCCCACTATACGTAGAGACACCTGCAGCTGCATTGTGTTGCCAGTAGGAGACTAGAGCATCACGGTGTGGATTATTTCCATCAGTCGCTTCCGCCACACAGCTTCAGCAGGAGCTTCTTGTAGTCTCCAGAAGTGTCACCCTGTGTGTACACACACACACACACACACACACACACACACACACACACTAAGCAGTGTATATACATATAAATACATACATGCAGAGGTAGAGGTCTGTGTGGTTTACTTACAGAGATGTCGGTGTAGAGGGATTTGCCGTAGGTGCGCAGATAATGCTGTCTGATATCCAGCATGTCGATTTCCGAGCGACTCACCATGATGCGGATCAGAGTGCGGTCCTTGGTTCCCATCCCCTTTATACACAAACCATCCATTTTAACGACAGTGTTACATAAGCAGTGTTACACAACCTGATCACAATGTTCCAGATGACATTATCCCCACCTTCAAAGCGTTGTTCAGTCTCTCAGCAAAGTAACCGGGTGTGTTCTTAATGCATTTCACTAAAACAGAAAGAAAATCTTTTAGCACCTGCCTTGAAAAAAACACACCCTGCACCCCAAACAGCGTCTGGCTTAATTTACTGCTACTTAGATACTTTAAACTACTTCCACATAAATTGCCAAACGCTTCTTTATAACCAACCCAAGCACAGGAATTTGCAGAAAGCTGTTTATCTTTAATAAAAAGCAACAACCCTGATACAACCTCCATGTTCCACAGACGGGTTCCGATGACGAAATTTATAAAGTCTCTAAACAAAATGCTTTTTGTTTGAACTCATACTTTTTTGAATGATCAAAATAATTTATAAAATGGCTCATTGATCCTAGTGATTCTAGACATGGTTTTCCAAAACATAAGACAGTGGCTTAACCACTCTGGCATGCCACACAGGTGTTATTCTCCTGATGGTAGACTCTTGAACATTAAATTCTGGTCCCTTTGTGAGCTCACTGCTCCTGGAGTGATTTTGTGCATGCATCACTCCAAGAGCAGTACACTTTAAATTTCACTTTTATTGGTATCATATTTGGTAGTTTAATTGTGTAAAAATAGATGTTTCATTTTAATACAAGCTTATATACCACTGAATTTACAGTGTATATGAGATGGAATGACAGAACACGAGGTAACAAACAGCAGCTTCTAATAGATGCTACATTTAAAGTTGTCCCACTGAGCAGGCTTCAGATTAGTATTTAAATGTAAACAAATTACAGAGTTTTTGGGTTAATCAGCTGATTTTAAAGCTATTTGAATGTAAAAGCTTGTACAGTGATGTAAATGATGTACACACCCACTGCCACCATGCCGTTCTCCAGATTGCCACTCATCTCACTGCAGATGCTCTTCTCAAGCTCTTTACCACACATTTGCTGGTACTCATGAAACACTGCGCACGCGTACACACACGGCAGTAATAAATACATTAAGGTTGAGTATCATAAACGAACAAATCAGTACAATGGAGCTCAACAAAGATAAAGAATTGGGAAAATTTTAATTACTTCATTAAACTAAAATGAGAAAATTAATTTACTAAGTAAATGAGTGATTCATTCCATTAAAAAACAAACCTGGTTATTATTAATCTAAAACCAAACTAATTACTAAACATAAAATCATAATTAAAGAAATGAGCAGAATTGGTCTAAAGTTATATATAATACATCATGACAGTTACAAAATATGGTCCTTATCATATATATATATATATATATATATATATACACACACACACACATTTTAAAGCTTGATTTAAAAATATTTATTTTATTTTGACCGCTATAGATTTGATCTTCATCCCTGTAAGAGCGTGCATGAGGTGCACACTGTGCAGTGAGGTATATACCTTGTCTGAGGTGAGGTTTACTGCGTGCACAAAGAACAGCATTAAACTGAGACTCATCGGTTCCCAGTTTACTCACTCCTGCAGCATACAATTTCTACAACACACACATGATTAACTTCCTTACATGATCATATTTAATAAAATACAGTAAAATATTTAGCCCTCAAATTCTCAATGAGATGTTTTTGAATGAGACATGACTGAGAATGTAAATGTTTTTTTTTCACATTTCATATTCTCAAGCCACAAGTTTTTTTATTTTATACTTTACAGTTTAATTGCTAGTATATGCTATATTTCACATTTTCTATTTTTTATCCTATGTCTAATATTTAAATTTTAAAATTGCTTTAGGGTGGAACCAGGTACGTAAGCCACAATTTCATTTTTATTTCATATCCCACATGTGATGCAAATTACAATAAAGTCTCTTAGAATGCTTAAGGAATGAAAAGCATACATCTAATAATATTTCCTCATGTTTCATTTTAGGTCGAACACTTTAGATTATGGTTTTAGCTGACTTGGAGGTTCTGGCAACCCAACATCTGTATCTGATACAGAGTGAGTTGTGATTGACAGGAATACTGAACAGGTGGTGTACCATCTGTTGCACCATCTGTTGTTTTTTTTATTATAAACAGAACTCTGTTCGTCTCACCTGAGCATCCTGCTTAGCCAGAGCAACATCCACATTCGGGTTCTCATCACGGTTCCCCTGCAACAAAAATTCATTACACATTAGCCCCTAACACATTGACCTTAGAGGTCTGAGCATGAATTATCTTTTACAAATTCAAATGTAATGTAAAATAGAATCCCTATAACATTATATAAATTGGTTTCTGACATGACCCCTGTATGAGATACAACAGCCTTCCTTCTGATGAAAAGTCCCTTTGTGTCTTTCCATTTAGTTAAAATGGGTGCACAAACATGCACACGGTCTCATGAGTCAAAACATAAGTTCGACAAGTCAGTACAGATCAACAAACCACGCATTGTGAATGAAAGTAACATTTATGTTATCTCGCGATGAAGGTGCTCCATGCCATTTTAAAAGGATACTTTACTTTGGGTGTGTCTCAATACTTATATGCATATAGTTTTCATTCCCTATCAATAACTTATCGACACAAAAGAGTCAATAAATAAAATAGAACTGTAAACCTTCAAAAGATTCTGATTAAAGCAGTAACAGCCAACATGAACCCTTCATCATTCTGCCTGACAGTTACACTGAGCCTGAAAGATCAGAGATTGTGCAGATGAGTGAGGTTTACCTGGCAGAGGGATACGAGCAGCCTGCGGAAGTGTCCTGATGTATCGCCGTGGATGGCGTCCTCCAGAGATTTACCATACTCTATATGAAACATAAAAAGTGCTTAGATACACACTGCATACTAAACATTCCACACGGCGTATAACTAAAGACTAAACATATTTATAACAAAATCTACAAACTCTTGTACAAGGTATTTCTATAGAAATGGGTTTGTTAAAGCAGCAGGAAATGAGATGATAAAATTGCTGTGTGACTTGATGTCTGAGTGTCCTAATACTTTTGACCATGTAGTGGGACAATGGGATTTGCTTTGAGGTCAGATAGGTTTGCCTATTAAATAACATGGTTGCCATAGTAACTTGAACTCACCTGCTTTATAGATGCGGTTGATCTCAAGGATCTCCGCATTGGAGCGAGAGGAGAGAATCTCAATCAGACAGGCTTCATCTGTGCCCAAACCCTACACACACACACACACACACACACACACACACACACACACACACACACACACAAATGAATATCAGTGATGATGCGGTTAAACTGAAGCAACTTTGAATCCTTATTTGCATATGCTGGTGATTCTGATCTGCTCTAAAAATTCAGAAAACTCCACAGTCAAATTATATCAATGCCTTTATTGTCGTTGCACAAATATACAATGGTATTGGAAATATACAAGTCAACATTCCTATTATTTGAAGCACAAGTTGACTGAGACTATATAATGAAATTAATGACTCCGGAACAAAACTCACCGCAATGGCATGCTTGAGTTCAGAGGCATCAAACTCTGCTGGAGACTTTAACATGGACAGGACCAGATGCTCAAAATTTCCTGATATCTCTGATTTGATATCATGGATCAGATCCTGTAAAGAAATACATGTTAGTTTAGAGCTTCCTGGAGCGAGCTGGTTAGAGTTGCTGGGTGCTGAGAGAATGTACGTTTAGCAGAATTATTATTAATAAAAACTAAAACAAATAACAATAATTCTACTTTAAGGAATATTTTTTTAAAAAATCAACAACTCCCAAACAACCTGAATGCACAATGTCATATGCAGGAAAACTCAATAAATTACCACAATAGGATGTAAATCTGCAATCTTTGTTTTTCATGGGATTCTAATGACCGCAATAATAAAACTAGAACTACAATATATATGCAGTAACAGATACGTACCACAGGGTGGCAGCAATGTAGCATAAAGGATGGTAAAGTAAAACTAAAGTAATCCTTAATACACAGATAAATGCTATTTTAAATATTTAAATATATACAACTGGACAATTTCTTAAGAAAATCTATACATTTATACCATTTAAAAATACCACACCATTTTTTTTTTTAACACAAATACTTTGCAGGCTTTTTTTTTGTTGTGTTAAATGCTCCGATATAAAGGTGTGGTAGGTCAGTGGTTAGTTTTTTGAACTATCAATTTAAAGGTTGGGGGATTAAATCCCTGGTCTACTGAAGTTACCAACATGGGTCCTTGAGCAAGACCCTTAACCCTCAGTGCTTTAGGGGGCTGTCCCTCAAGTCCTGTGTTCTGGACCCCAGTCAAGTTAAGATACTTGCATGTCGCTTTGAATAAAAGCGTCTGCTAAATGACCAAATGTAAATGTCATGTAATGAGTGGAGTATTTACAAACTGACTCAGCAAAACAGTGGGACATTCTGATGATACCACAGTGAAAGATCTTATTATACTGTGTATTCATTGAACTGCTGTGATTTTAGTGATTGATACTGATGTACGTCTCACCTTTCCATAAGTGGTCTTATAAGCTTTGACCATCGGCACTCGCTGCTTACAGGAGCGACTTCCCAATAACTCAATGATGGCATTCTCATCAGTACCTAAGCACATGTGCACGCGCACGCACAGACACACACACACACACACACACACTTAATATGCAAGCACAACAGTTAAATGTAAATAATATTAGTTAAGGTTTGTAGTGTAGCTCACCAAATCCCTTCATGGCTTTGCGCAGAACCTCGACATCACGGAGAGGATCAGCACCAGGATAGTCCTTTATTGTTCCACGATAACCAGTCTGCAAACAAACACAGCACTAATAAATAAGAGCAGCTGTGTAAAGGTCCATATTACAGCAGGACTGTTTACAGAACTTATTACACACCAGAACTTCAACAACGGCACGCAAAATCAACCTCTATTAGTTTTGTTACAAATTCCATAGTTGTCCATAAGGTGCATTCACAGAGTAAATAAGTATTTTAAACATGGTGAAGTTGGGTAGTTTCATACAGTACTGTATCAGGAATTGGATCTGTTAAAAATCCAAAATAACAACAGTAAACCCATTAATATGACGTGGTTGGAGAGGACTGAGGATACAGTACAGCTACACTACACCCATGGTGAACTGAAGACAGTGATCACGAGGTCTAAATCATGCACATTTTGTGGTTTGTGACACACCCACAGTGCAATAAAGATGGTGGTTAAACAATACATAGTAAATATGGTGTGCAGGTTGAGACACAGCTCTGTTGCATTATATGACATGGAAGTATTGGGTCATAGGCCATTAAGCCCCAGTGTAAGGTTTATACAGACACAGTTGAGTCAGTTTGGTCTGGCCCCCTGACCACAAACCTATCGAACACCTTTTGTATGAAATACAACTGATCTTGTCCACCAGGTCCTGACATCCAAAATTAGTGTCTGAGATGACCCTCTCAGATGGCCTTCACCAAGTTCAGGTAAAATGTTTTGCAGACACCTTACATCTAAAAAAAAATATATAATCTAATATTGAAAACGACTAAAGAGAAGACTTTGTTCATAAGCCTGTAATGAACAATAAAGTTGTATTTTGCAATCTAGTGGTCTAAATATGCAGCTGCAACTCTAACAATAAACCAGTAAGGTAGGAGAGGGTGTGGCATTGTTGTTAGACATGACAAGTTGCAGACTGCAGTTACACCCCTCACACGACCTTAAGTGTGTTAATGCTTTTATTAAACACAAACACTATAATAAAAAACAAGATTTGATTCATAAATGCATTTATTGAAAGCAAATCCGTAAAATAATCTGAAGTGAACGCTGATCGCTGAGCAACAGGTTTCCGGTTTCTCTATAAATCAAATACCATACTAAAATAAAACACAAAGTTTATTTAAAAAAACATGGGGAAATAATGTATTGTATATCACGCATTGATATGAATGTAAAGCACTGCAATATTGTCAATAATGTCACAGCAGGACAAACGGTTTTACAATAATTGTACCTGTGCAGCAGGAACTCCAGGTCCCATAGCTGGAGTGGGTCCAGAAGGCCCTCCGGGTCCCCCATAGCTCGGCATGCCAGGAAATGAGGGGTTAGAGGGAGGTACTCCAGGGTACGCTGGCATCGGTTGCTGCCCCGGTGCTGGACCTCCAGGGTACCCTTGAGGTGTTCCTCCTGCGGGCTACACAAAATGACATTATTATTTTTTGGCTTTTAGTTTAGGCAGATGTTGAGAGTCAGTGCAGATGTATTGATTCTGAAACTTACAGCACCAAATCCAGGCTGAGGCTGACCCCATCCACCTAAAAGAAGCAACAGAACCCCGGTTTAATACACAGCTGTTCTAATCTATTACAGGAGACATTATAAGGTACACCTATAAATTCCATCTGTATGGTCAGTGGAGCTGGAGAAAACATAAAGTACATGTTCCATTACCCAACTCCCAACACTACACACTTTACCTTCTCTATTTAATCTAGTACACTTCCTAAAACAAGGCTTACAACTAAATCACTCACATGTAGAGCACTAAAACAACATCATGCATTTTCACTGAACTGCTTTGCATTTCATTACTATCGACCCATATTGGGCGTGTCCCAAACCACATTCACTATTCACAATTATATCAGTCCAAATACAACCATCACTAAGATCAGTGCACTATGGGATTTTTTTAAACTAAACACCTGAAACACTAATTCAATTGGAAACTACGGGCTTGTCTCAAATCCTAAACTCTGTATACATTAGGACACCATATATAAAGAAGGAGAAGGAGAGAGTGAGAAAGAGAATATAGTAAAGGCAGTCACCTGCAGGAGGCATGGCGGGGTAATTTCCAGGCTGACCTTGAGGGTAGCCTCCTCCCTGAGGTGGGAATCCGGGATAGTTGCCTCCCTGAGGAGGAAAGCCCGGATATCCTCCACCCTGAGGAGGGTAACCGCCACCCGCTGGAAAGCCTCCTGCTTGCGGTGGGTAACCGGGGTACCCTCCCTGCTGCTGCTGTTGGGGAGGGTAACCACCACCCTGAGGGGGGTATCCACCACCTCCAGCGGGGTATCCAGGATAGCTCATGATGATCAGCTCTGAAACACAGTGTAAAATGTTGTAACCTGTGTACCGAGCTCTGAAGGTGCGGTCTCTTCTGGACGGTAAATGGTCGATCACGTGAACAAAAGTAAATGGACTTTTCTCCTGACTTCAGAACAAGGTTTTCAATTGTCTTATTGGGACATGGTAGTTCCGCAAGTAAAAAAAAAAGCAGCTGCCTCACGTTCAGGGGTGTTTCAGAAGAGAAGGCCATAGTTATCATGGGTCAACTAATGTCTTCATTAAGTTGTTTGTGGGTTTTTTCTGAGTAAACCGGCTCAGTAGGTTACATATAAATATGGTTTCTTTCTGTCTGTTTTAATTAAACTTGTTGAGGTACATTTTCCACTGTATAAAAGACACATGTTATTTTAATGAATTAATAGAGGAAAGACTGGTCTTTTTAATGTTAATTTTTACAGTATTGTATCGCGTTTCTTGGGCCCTCAACAAAAAGAAGCAGAACACTGTTTGTGACTCGCTACAATGGTGGTTTAGGAAAACTCAGCACAGCATGTGGAGATAATGAACCCCATCTGTGTTTCTGACTAACAAATTCCAGATCTCTCTCCTTCATTAGCACGTGACCCAATTTACAGAAAACCTACATTGCTGTCTAAAAAGTAGACTAAACTGAATCTCAAAAATTCCAAGAATCAAAATACATTATATTTTACAGTCTGCCTGTAAACAGACCTGATATAACTACAGTTCTGACCCACCTGGCACTTTGTCCACAGGATTACATTTAGGGGTTCAGGCACGAAAGTTTTTGCTCAAATTCTCAGTTAAAAATGCATTGTGAGGCCAATGTCGTAAGTCCTTCGACACCATACTTCTCAGATAAATAAAAAAAATCCTACTGATTCGTCTATAGGTGGCACTAGAGGGCTTCTAACGTCTACACATTTTTTTCCAGACTCCAAACAAACTTCGTAATTTGGACCCGTAAGATCCACCCATTTCGATGTGTGCTAATTAGCATAATTTGAAAAACCTACGTTTGCGAACTAGTCAGAGTTTTCATTCAAGCCCCATGTGTTTGGCATCAAAATGCAGCAGAGGATGCTCTTCAATAATTTTTTTTTAATTGGACTGCTACATACAAATTACATAATTTTTAAAAAATAAATCAACATTTATTGTAAAATATAAAACTTAAAAACGCTTCACTTGAAAAATTTTAAACTGCACACACATTCAGCATCAGTCCCTGAGGACGGCAATCACATTTGGTGCCTTTATGTCTGTCTGCAGGAGGTGCTATAACAGCTATATGTCTAGTTGAACTTTTTCATTCAGTCAGGCTGCTAAATACTAATTAATCCACACCTCATGATTATAATTAATTCTCTGTGGAGACGGGTTGATGCTATTTAAACAATCCGCAACATCCAAAAAATGTATTTTAAAACAGACAGCAACACATAGCGTTAAGTACCCAGTTTTAAAACTTACACCCATTGGAGGCGCTATTCTAAAAACGCATGGTATTCACAGCTAGTAACTTGTAGTTAATATTACATTTTCTATGAGTAAACTTTCTGTTTGTAGTAAAATAGTGCCTGCAATGTTTGTGATTAGAGTGAATTACTAAAACCTGGAGATTGATCCTGTGTGAAAACATCTCTCTGCAATATATCTATTGAAATATATTTAAAAATTGTACAGAAAAAAAGAACATAAGACAAATAAGTACAGCAGGAATTTCACGAGGTGCTAATTGCTTAGGAAGAGCTGAAATACATTTAGGTATTCACAAGAGAACAGTCAGCGTTCACCTGGAGCAGCACTGGATTTAGGATGATATTAACCTATAATTAGCCAACATCAGGAGCCTGATTTACGCACACATTCTCTTAAAGAGGATTTTAGGTTTGCTGGATTACACGCCAATGTTGTCCACATACTTAAAATTAATCTACACTTTAAAATCGTGACAAACAACGCCATTTATAAAACACCCCCAGCAATCGATACGCCAAAGACTCGTTCAGAGGAACCGACTCTTACGGGATTCACTCATCACTACAAAACGGTTGCGAAATTGATCAGTAGATTGATACAGAGCCGTCAAATCGAAACAGACGCGATTTTAATGTTATTTGAATGTTAGAATATGTTTCCTGCTTGTTGGTTTTATCTTTATGAACACTTTTTGTGCACTTGGGGTTAAAACGGCAGGCCAGTCTGCGGAGTTACATCGATATTGCATAACAACACCGAGAGCACGCGTAATGAAGGTGAAAAAAAACTCAGAAAATCACTCTAATAAATTGGTAAAGATGTAAATAAAGTTAAAGGCGACTGTATAATAGCTCTTCCTGACGGAACTACACGGTACCTCAGTGCGGGACGCTGAGGCGCCTGACTTTCCGCATTAAAACCTCCGCTTCCTACTCCGATAAAGCAACAAAGCCCGCGTCCCCGTTCGCCCCAGAGCCGTTGGGAACCATAATAACCTGATTTAAAAGGTTTAGGTGAATTAAAAGGTAATAAACTCACAGTTTTAGCACGCAGAGCAGGAAGTCGCTCACTCTGATTTGCCTTGACACTTGCTAGGTGTGTCCGCAGCGCGCGACCCTGCTGACGTCATCCACCCGGAATGTAGAGCCACGCCCCTCGGCACCTAATTCTCCCTTTTTTTAAGGTTTAGTGTTTTTATTTAATACGTTTCTCTACTTTACGTATAACACGAGGTGAATAATTCAGCTGACTGTAAATTATCCAAAAGTTTGTGGAAGGCCCTTTTCTTTCAGGTGTTTTTTTTTAATTGGCACGGGTTTTTTGGGGCAGCACGGTGGCTTAGTAATTAGCACGTTCTCCTCTCAGCGCTGGAGTATCTCAGTTCGAATTCCAATCTGGGTGGAGTTTGCATGCTCTCCCCGTGTCAATGTGCGTTTCCTCCGGGTTCCACGTTTTTTTCTCACAGTACAAAAATATGAATTTAATTTAAATTGACTGCTTTAATTTGCCTCCTGATAGTCCGTGTGTTTGTGGGTGAGTGAGTGTGTGTGCTCAGCAATAGATTGGTACCCTGTACTGGGAGTATCTGCCCAGTGCCCCTGGATGGGCATGGGGACCCACCCGGGACCCTTATGAATTGTTATTTTTTGGTTATTTTTGCCGACACTTTTATCCAAAACGACTTACAAGTATCCTAACTTGATGTTTGGAGTCAGGATACAGGGTTCACACAGCCCCCCTGAAGCAATGAGAGTTAAGGGCCTTGCTAATAGGCCCACATTGTTAACTTCAGTGGAACTGGGATTTAAACCCACAACCTATAGATTGATAGCCCAGTATAGTTCTAGCTGTGTGGAATTCCAACATTGACCTCAGCTGGACGTTGAAGGTTCTGCAACAGTAAGATGAAACATCCAGGTAAAACTGATGGAGGGGCAAAAAATACTAATGGACGATGAATTAAATAGAAATAATGAGATGAAAGCCAGTCCCTGCAGTGAAATTAAACAGGTTCAGACATCTGAGCCACCTGCAGGAGGAGCTACCAGGTTGTAAAGCCAGTTGTACAGGTTTGTGGATGGTTTAACTTCCTGGAAGAAACCACCGTGTGATTCACTCCTTACCTCGAGATTTCCATACGTTCATTCATTCATTCATTCATTATCTTCCGCTTATTCCTCTATGAGGGTGGCGGGGGGGTTCCCCATGCCCATCCAGGGGCGAACGTCTCGAGCGCTGGACAGATACACCCAGGACAGGGCGCCAATCCATCACTGGGTACACATTCACTCACAGAGTCACACACATACACACACTATACTGGGCAAGTAAGAGCATTCAATTTACCTTCATGTTTTTGGAATGTGGGAGGAAACCGGAGAACCCGGAGGAAACCCACGCAGACACG
>JAOUQT010024655.1:0-22066 GCA_025769995.1 Xyliphius kryptos
TGAAGGAATGAATGAATGAATGAATGAATGAATTGAGATTGTAATTTACAACACTTTACCTGTACATGAAGCACATAAACTTTAATAAACAGTTATAAGCAATGTTAAAGTTTTTTTTTTGAGGAATATATAGTTTAACACAAAAATGATAAAGCTTTATGATCCTGTCTTTACAATAAGTTAATAAACTGTTAACATCTACACGTATAATGCATTATGTCACATTGTGTTATAAAGCCTTATATCACTTTATATGTGTAGTTATAAACATCTAAGTACATTAACAAAGTGTCATGACAAATGTTATAAAGCATTAGGAATACAGAATGTATGTAAAGGGTTACCCAAAATTTTTTTGTGCTCAGTTAGGAAACTGACTAAAGTTGATTCCTTAATGAAGGGAAATCCAAATGAATAAGTGACTTTCGTTTGACCAGTGTGACAACCCCCAGTCAGGCTTAAACTAATATAAATAATATCCACGCTCGATTCATTCATGTACAGCTACAAAGAAGTAAATAAAACAAGTTACATTAAATATCGCAACTTCCTTCAATAATTCAAATAAGAAATGAATAAATCGAAATCCTGATTACTTGAGGCATTATGAGGTCACAGCAGCCTGCTGCAATCTACATCACATTAAAACAAGACCTCAGAGTAACTCAGAGGAAGGAAATGGGATTTTATCTACACCGTGATTAGATTCTCTGTGGAACCAAACCCTCAAACCACAGACCTCATATTAAATAAACAAATGAAACCTCATCAAATTTTATCTGCACTTAATCCCACAATTACTGTAGTTGAAAAATAAAGTCCTTTGTCATCATAAGGTGTTTTTTGCAAAACATTTAGATAATTAAGGAAGAATGTGATTTACTTAATTGTATTTGACAAACTAACAAATTAAGCAGTATGTTGGACATATGTGGACATCTAAGGTAGGGCCCTTAGATGTGTTAATGCTTCAAAATATAGCAACATTCCAAGCTGATCTATGTATTTAACATGTGATTGCTATTTACAGTCCTGTTTGTGTTTATTACTCCAAGTACATACATTTGTGGGATAAACTCTGAAAATAGGAGCTATGCACCTCTATTCTAGCATCAGTCTGACATCATACTTTGCCAACTAATCATGGAAATCCTTGTCAGCAGCTGTTGCAACTATAAAAACATAGCATGAGCTGGAGTTGGGTGATGGGGAAACTCCAAAGAAATAGTCAGGGATTCTAAATAGAATGTGCTGATCACATGTATGAAGACTTTTGGCCATATGTTGTGTTTGGTGGTGTTTACGCTCATTTCACAGGAAAGAAATATTTCTGTAATGCTCAGATCTTCAGAAGAGCACACTTGTTATTTCCACAAATGCCATACTTGGCTGCAGCTCGATGTTTGTATCTGCAGACAGTGAAATGAGGATCTTTAGTAAGGTTTGGGAGAGCTGGCTCACTGCCTCGGTGGCTGCTCTGTATATGCTGGTTGTAAAAAAAACACATTTACCAACAAACACTTATTGTAATTACAGCTGGAGAAGACTGAGGGATTCAAAAATGTTAAAGATAAATAAATACCATTCTGTTTTGTTTAACTTACTTAGTAAAAAGCTAGAGTTAAAAACTGTCTGCAGTTCTACACAAGTTTAACCCCCAAGTTCTTAGGTTGGTTTGTCATTTTCCCCCAAAAAGAGTTTTAATTTCTAAATAAATAACTGCTGTGATTTAAAAAAATGATGTAAACCTCTTTAAATGTTTAAAATATAAAAATAATTATAATAATAATAAAAACTAGGGCGGCACAGTGGAGTTTACATGTTCTCCCTGTGTCCGCGTGGGTTTCCTACCGGTTCTCCGGTTTCCTCCCACAGTCCAAAAACATAGATTCCAGGTAAATTGAATGCTCTAAATTCCCTGCATAGTGTGTGTTTGTGTATGGGTGAGTGAGTGAGTGAGTGAGTGAGTGAGTGTGTGCCCAAGATGGATTGGCACCCTGTCCTGAATCTATCTGCCCAGCGCCCGAGATGTTCTTCCCTGGATGGGCATAGGGAACCCCACCACGACCCTAGTAGAGAAATAAGCGGAAGATAATGGATGGATGAATAATAAAAACTTAAGGCTTGCACAAAACACGTTGCAATGCTGAATGCTAACCTACACCTCGGCCAAGAATTTATTTTCACGCCTTTCATCTGCATCATTTAAATAGCAACAGTGCTTGCGAATATATCTATGCTGATGGATGTGGTGGTCTCGAAATTAAGTGTATTCAGTTACATTTTTGGTCTATTGCTTTCTTGGCAACGGACAACCCCGGTGCGCCAATGACTAGAAACAACCTGCAGACATCAACAGTTAGATGTTTATTGCTATTTCGGCAGGTAACAAACGCGCAGTCAACACATGCACGTGCTCAACATGCGTTCATCTTGGCTTGTTCCACAGACATGGATATGCGGCAGTGTACGAACCCATAGCATATGCTAGTTAGCTATACATGCCAGTGCCAGGCAATAATTAAAATACAAAATTAAACAACATTAAAAAACAGGTAGTTTTGTTTCTTAAATCTGGTTGGCTGAGACATTTGTCCAGCCTTGAATTTCTTGACAATAATGCATATCTTCAGTTTAGGTTTAAAAACCGGACTAGATCACATCGCGGAAGACCAGTTTATAAATCAACACATTTCTAAAACAAATCCTGTTTTTTTTTCTACTGTAGTGTGTTTGGAACCGTTTCATAGAAGCAATAAGGCACTCAAGGTTGTGCATTATTTTGAATGAATCATGAGAAAGAGGTGTAACGGTACTCCGCTAAGCATCTTGACATTCGTTTCCATTATTTATTCACAATAATGCACGTCCTCTCGTGCCTTATTATTTTATTATTCTATATCTAGCACATTTTTACACCATCAATGAGCTGGACCATTTCCTCAAATCAAAAGCGTTGGCCATGTCCAAGTAGCTACACCACTGAAATAACCATGCTAGCATACTTTTCCTATTGTTATAAACGTTAAAAAAAACTTTGCAGTGTGAAATGTAATCTGAGTTTGTCTTTGTTCAAATTGTACAATAATAACTGCAGTTAATATTATAGTATTTAATGATGTAGTAATGAGTTGTAAAAGGTGAACAAAAAAAATCTGAATTTATTATTAAAAATTCATTAATTCATTCATTATCTTCCGCTTAGTCCTCTAATAGGGTCACGAAAGGGGGATTCCCCATATCCATCCAGGGCGCTAGGTAGATACACCAGAACAGGGTGCCAATCCATCGCTGGGCACACACACACTCACACAGCCACACAGACAAACACACACTATATGGGGCAATTTAAAGCATTCAATTTACCTTAAATCCATGTTTTTGGACTGTGGGAGAAAACCGGAGAACCCGGAGGAAACTCACACAGACATGTTGAACATGACGCCCTATTATTAAAAGTGTAAAAAAAAGAAAAAAAAAAGAAATTAAACAAAACAAAAAGAGATTCTAGTGATGTTGAATATTGTTACAGGTCACAGTCTTTGCGTCTAAGCCCCGAAGATGTTACTCCTGTTATTTCATCTAACTGACAACTGACACTAAGACAACTAAGGTTAGCAAAAATAAAAAATAAAACACAGGAATAAAAGAAACAACAATTACTTTTAAATAAATATTTATTATTTTAACAGACAAGCAATACAACCTTGTGTATTTCACTATCTTTTGAAGAAAGTGGTTTGTCCCATTTGCCAATGCTGAGAGAAAAAAAAACAACTACTTTTTAATCTTTGCCAACAATCTTTCCATTTATTAACATAATCACCACAGGAATCTGCAATCTGCCTCTGTTGGCAGATTGCAGGGGGATTCCCCATATCCATCCAGGGCGCTAGGTAGCTTTCCATGTAGACTCTTATTTATCAACCTTTGATTTAATTAAACGATGGACATCAATAACCGCAGTCTGCTTGTGTTATTATTTTATAGTTTGTTTAGATTGATTCCATATGCTACTTTAATACTGCTTTAAACATTTTAGGTTGTCAACCCACTGACCCTGATAATAACCCATCAGACTTGCCTTTATAGGAGTTTAGCAGTAATGTCTTTCTGGATGTTGTTAGCATCTTTATTAGACTGATGTTCTATTAAAAACAATAGAAAAGCTTAAAATAGTAAGTTTCCAGACTGTGCTCTGGTCATCTGGTCATGCAGATCAACATGTGGCTTCAGTGTTCAGACAGACCTCTGGCAGGGGCAACTATTATTATGGCATGTGGGCAATGCTGTGGTGTGTGCATGTGGTTGAATGTGGTTATTTCTCCCATAGGCAAATAAGTGTGCTTTGGTGTAACATGGGTGTTCGTAAGTTGGTGTCTACAAGAAACTAAAATAATTTTCTAATTGAAGTGGATTGTCACTGTTGCCAACTCCTTAGCAAGTAAAGTTGGCATTGGCTGTCCCAAAAGTCACTAGAAGTCGGTTAATTGCATCATCACCTAATTTGTATAATATTCCATTTGCATGTTTAAGGAATAAACATTGTGGGACTCTGCTTTTTGCCTTTAAAATAAGCAATCACTTTTTAAAATAATGACTAAATCTTTGTCTGGACCCACATTATGTTATTTATTTTTACACAATCTACATAAATCATAGTTACCTAGGTAATTGTTTTGCTTTTGCACACACCATGGACAAGTTGAATGACTGACACTGTGTAAGATAAATGCATTTATGTTTAAGAAAATGAAGTACATGTATGTCTTAAAATGTCTCCAATAACACCAGAAAAAGTTTTCACTAGTCAATAGAGGGTCTAAATATAGCAGCACATGGATTGGCGCTCTGTCCTGGGTGTATCTGACCAGCGCTCAAGAACCCCACCGCGACCCTAGTACAGGATTAAGCAGAAGATAATGAATGAATGAATGAATGAATGAATATAGCGACAAAGTCACTAAGTGGGCGGCACGGTGGCTTAGTGGTTAGCATATTTGCCTCTCTGCGCTGGGGATTCCCGGTTCGAATCCCCATCTGGGTAGAGTTTGCATGTTCTCCGCGTGTCTGCGTGGGTTTCCTCCGGGTTCTCCGGTTTCCTCTCACATTTCAAAAACATGGAGGTAAATTGAATGCTCTAAATTGCCCTGTATAGTGTGTGTATGTGTGTGTGTGACTGTGTGAGTGAGTGTGTACCCAGCGATGGATTGGCGCCCTGTCCTGGGTGTATCTGCCCAGCGCCCGAGACATTCTCCCCTGGATGGGCATGGGGAACCCCCCGGGACCCTCATAAAGGAATAAGCGGAAGATAATGAATAAACAAATGATTGAATGAATGAAGTCACTAAGTTGGCAACAACAGTTATAGTCTTTCCTGTTTTGTTTAATTTAGTAGAGGAAATCTATTATTTATGCAATACATACCTTAACCCTCATTGCTCCAGTGGTGTTGCATCAACCCTGCACTCTAAACAAGGTATATTTATAAGTTGCTTTGGATAAAAGCGTCGACCGAATGTTCTTTCCATTTCTGTATAGGATTCTTCTGGAAACAAGGCTTTACTTCCACAGTTTGATAACATGCTATTAAGCCAATTGGTTAAACTTAATTGTGTGGATGGATGTTTTTTTCTGTGTATCTGTCCTGTGATGAATTGGTGAATGGTTCAGAGTCTAATTTCCCACCATTTGTACTATAAATGTTGAAGTAGGCAATTTTATGAAGCCATAGACTCATGAATTTTATTGATGCATGTAAAGCAGTATAACTCAATTCTCCCCAAACCCTCTGTTTCCTAAATGCTTACAATGACATTTCAACATCCACATAAAAATGTGCATTTCAAGAAGACCCATAGGAATTAAAGGAAAACTATACATTTAAAAACATTACATGGAGAAAAAAGGGGATGTTTGGAACTTTTACCTCACAACTAGAACTTCCTGAGTTTAGTTCCTGTAGTACAGACAGTCGTAGGCTTGTGATTAAGGAACCAGCTTGCGACCTCAAGGTCACGATTTTTGAACCCACTGAGTAATATGGCTGAAGTGCCCTTTGGCAAGGCACCAAACCCCAAATACAAGACTGCCCTTTTGTCAATGTATGTATTTCACTGCACGGATGGATTAAATGTGAGGGACTAATTCCTCTGTGTGCAAGCGCTATAGGCAAAAAAAATTGCTTTATGACTCTTAAGTTTTTTTTCTGTATGGAGTGCACACATCTCCCCATATCACTGGTCGGTATTTTTCCAGTAAATATGCTAGTAAGTGGAGTTGAAATACAAAGTTGCATAAAGTGGCAATGTAAGAGTGTAAATGTATATGTCTGTGTATATGCTGTGTGATGGACTTCATGTTTTTAATGTGCTTTCCTGTCTTTTACCCTATAAGTCTTGTTTATGCCTTTATAAACCCTTATAACCCTGAACAAGATAAGTGGGTCAAAAAAAAGAATATATTAAATAAATTGTAACAAATAGAGTTTAAAGAGTGTTTTACTATACATTTTATTTTATATATCCTTGGGGATTAATGAAGCTGTTCTAAGTCTATTGTGCTACTGGTTACTATAACTAACCAAAATTGAAACTTGGTCTAAAGGAACACCAGTCCTTTCTAATTCTATGCCTGTCGTTGCTCATAGGATGATTGACTGTGATCACTGTTGAGTCAGAAAGCAGAATGAACGGCGTGCCCTACAGGCCTTGGCATCATCACTCCTTGCCCATTACTCGTGCCCTGTCTTGCTGCTGGCTACTGCTCTTGACCCAGGTTGCCTACAGCTGGAAACCTGCAAAGCTCCCCCTCGTGGGCCGCAAGCCTTTCTTGGCAGCATGGAATGCACCACTCGACATGTGTACCCTCAAGTACCGCATGAACATCAATCTGGACCTTTTCCACATCAAAGGCAGCCCACGAGCTGTTCACACTGGACAGGACGTCACCATATTCTATGCCAACCGCCTGGGCTACTATCCGTTCTACACAGAGCATGGTGAGGCTGTAAATGGAGGCGTCCCTCAGAACTGTAGTCTGGAGGCTCATCTTCACAAAGCCAGCCGAGACATAGCCCATTTTATTCCCTCAGAGGATTTCCGAGGCCTGGCTGTTATTGACTGGGAGTACTGGAGGCCGCAGTGGAGCCGCAACTGGCAAAAGAAGGACATCTATAGGCAGCGCTCTCGTGAGCTTGTGTCCCGAGCCTATGTCAATGTGACAGAAGAGCAGATTGAAGATTTGGCACGTCTACATTTTGAAAAGAGTGCAATGGAGTTTATGCAGGGCACACTGCAACTGGGCACGCAAACTCGACCCCAAGGACTCTGGGGCTTCTACTTGTACCCAGACTGTCATAACTACAATGTGCAAACACACAACTACAGTGGCTTTTGTCCCACACCAGAGAGCCACCGGAATGATGAGCTGCTCTGGCTGTGGAACAGCAGCACTGCCCTCTTTCCTGCACTGGCCATAAGAAAAAGTCACATGGACAACATTCACAACTTGCACTTCTCCCAGAACAGGGTGTTGGAGTCCCTCAGGCTCGCCTCCATGACCGCTCTGCCTTATGAACTGCCCACATTTGTATATACAAGACTGGGGTACAGAGATGAACCAATGACATTCCTTACACAGGTAATTAAAGCTTGGGAACAAAATTACTGTGAAGTGCTTTTGCAAATAATGTAAACCAGATTCTATTTTCTATCCGATTTTCTATCTGCTTTGTAGTCATTAATTCCAATTGTAGGTTACCTCACTATTTGTCATAGCTTGGCATCTATCATTTTGCTTACTACATGTCACACTACATGTCACATGATGTAAAATTAAACTTTCTAGTGTGGGACACATGGGGAGGACACATGTAGAACAATGTCCTCTCCCACCTATGCTTGAAAACATGTTATGATGACTCAGTGACAGCTAAGTAATTCATTTATTATAAGATCTATCTGGATCCTTAAGAGAGCAGGTTATGTGAATGTCTCTTATCTCTCACACAGACTGTGGTTCCTGGGTAATGGAACAAGTTTATCCTAGTAATAACACTTAACACAAATCTGGTATTCATAATGCATTATTAACACATTTTCAAAGCTTTATAATACTTGTCACAAGCCTTTGTTAATTTTTAGACATTTTTTTATTTTATTTTATTTTTTTTTTACATTTTTTAGTTATTAATCAGACGCTGTTCTCCAAAGCGACTTAATGTTGATAGATGTACATAACCACACTTATAAAGTGCTAGAACATGCCATTAGGCTTTATAACAAAAAGTGACATAATACATTATAAATGATGTATTTTATCTGTTCATTAACTTATTAAATAGACCAGTGAGCTTTAGAATATAGGTTATAAAGAGGGCTTTTTCTGAAAATGACTTTATGCTCGTAACTGTTTATAAAAGCTCATTAGATATTTTTAGTCATAAAGTAGTGTTGCCTATTTAAAAGAGACTGCCTACATAGTAGTACATAATGACTTATAAAGCTTATAAAGGCTCTGTACAGGCTTTAAAGTGTTATCATGTATAAAAATCCAAAGAATTCAAAGTTAAAATAAGTTCATGTTATAATGCATAACAATTTATGACTTTGATTCAGAACATTATGGCCATTAATAAAGGCTTCTGACAAATGTTATAAAGTGTAATGAATACTTTATAAATGCACATTATGACTACCGGATTCAAAATGGTAGAAGTAAAATTACTACCATTAACAATGTACATTAACGTAGGATAATGACAAATGTTATAAAGCATTATAAATGTATTAATAATGCATTATGGCTACTGGATTTATGTAAAGTATTACCAAATTGTCTTGACATAGATTGTATTTAAGTTTTTTTGCCATTGGATAGAGTACAGGTTCAGTGAATAAAATCCATTTAGCATCTAAAGAGAAGTGCAAAAATATGGTGTTACTACCATTATTATATACAGTTAATATAGTTAAAAAAATAGGAGAGAATAATTATATGAGCATTATATACATGAAAAATGTTTGAGAATATGCCTATATATGTTAGTTGTTATACACTATGTACAAGGTAAACTATTATATATACAGATGTATTATGGCAACTAAACAGTGTTTACATTGTGCAAGTAATAATAGTTCAGTATTCAACCGTGCAAATATACGGACGAGAATATGGCAAAAAAAAGTGTCATTTGATTGAATTTTGTACAGTAATTGTAAATGGTCTCAGAAACATAGGAATCTATGAACAGAACTAGAAATACTAATAATTTCAAATCGTGATTTGATTATAACAGCATTCACACCACTCATACGGCCATGTATAAAATCTGAAATGCACTTCCTGATAATTACTTATCATATTCAGTATAAACAATGCACTGTATATTATACATGGTGGTTGTGTGATGATATCTGATGATCTACAATAATTTTTTTATTGGCATTTACATTTTAGTAAATAAAGTATGTTTAAACTGATTTTGATTTTTACAGGATGATCTGGTTCACACAATAGGAGAAAGTGCTGCTTTAGGAGCTTCTGGCTTTGTAATCTGGGGAGACCTGAATCTCACATCTTCCAGGGTGAGTTTAGATTTTTATCAGATTGTAATTATAAAAGAATACAACGTGAAATGCATCCAGTCAATTAGAATTAACACCAGTTAGTTTGCTATGCAAATAAAGCAGGACTGTTATCCCTCTGCCATAATCATGAGGGTTGCAGGGGGATTCCTCATGTCAATCCAGGGGAGAATGTCTTGAGTAAGGCAGATAAACCCAGGACATAGCACCAACCTATCGCTGGGCACACTCACTCACACAGCCAAACACACAAACACACACTAAAGGGACAATTTAAAGCAACCAATTTACCTTGAATCCATGTTTTTGGACTGTGAGAGCAATTCTTTAATATTTTATTTGGATTTTGACTAGTTGTGCAAAAGTCCGCCAAAATAAAATGCAAAATATGTACTAGTATGAACCAAGAGTGAAAAGTTATTAAAAAAAGCATATTACTGAAACAAAGCATGAGAGAGCATGCATTGTTGTAAATAATTGAAAGGAAAGAGGTATGGCTTTTATAAAATGGTTAAAATAAAAAAATAACAAGGTTTGATTCATAATTTTTTTTTACAGGAAAATCGTTCATAAACTGAACCTCATATATATATAGTAATATATAAATATATGACATATATGTAATTATATATGTAAATAGTTGGGGGTGGTAGCTCAGTGGGTTGGGGTGGTAAGTCAGTGGTTAGGGTGTGGGGCTATCAAGCTGAAGGTGGTGGGTTTAAATCCCAGATCACTAAAATTACCAATTTGGGTCCTAATTACTCCAGGAGTGTTGTATCAACCTCTTGCTCTGACCAAGAAATATTTGTATATTTGTAATATAGTCTGTTTTTTAAAGTGAGTGCTGAGCGCAGAGTAACAGGTTTCTGGTTTCTCAAAAAAATTAATGTCATCTACTGGCCAAATTACAGAACGCTGTATATAAAAAACATTTTATGAAAATAATGTATTGCATGTCACTCATTGATACACAATGTGCATTGTCTATAATGTCACGGCTGGCCAAACGGCTCAGCTAATCAGGAACTACCCATTTTACAATTAAGAACATATAATACCAGGTTGATAAAGGCACACCTTATTGTACAAATGATAAGGGATGTTATAGAAACAGCTTGTTTGAAAGCAGTAGGAGGAGCTGTAAAAGATGTAGTGATGGTGAGGAATCCTCAGCCCCTCTTCCCATAACCCATAATGCTAGTCATCACGTTTCATTTACTTTAAACACAGAGAGCTTTTTGTTTATTCTCTTTACTCCACTGATGTCTCTGGTTCTGTGTCATTGCAGCACAACTGCTCTAAGGTAAGAGCGTTCCTAAGCTACAGACTGGGTCAGTACATCACCAATGTGACACGAGGTGCTGAGGTCTGCAGTGAGCACCTGTGCCAGTCTAATGGGAGGTGTGCAAGGAAAGACCCAAGGGCACCATATTTCCTACACCTGAGCCGGAGCAGTTACCGCATAAGTGCAAACCGAGATGGCACGTTTAACGTCACAGGCATGCATTCTGAGCATCACCTGCAGATCTTGACTGAAAGGTTCCTTTGCCACTGTTATGAGGGTTATGAGGGAAAGCGCTGTGACCAAATAGTGCAAGAGGAAAAACCATCATATGAAGAAAAAGAAGAAGAAGAATGCCCGTCAAAGGGTTTTGTAGAGTCTCCAGGGCATGTCTTCATTCTGGCTGCACTGCTTGTTGTGTTCATTTTTGGCTGTGTTTAAAAAAGTGCAGCTACCCAATCCAACGGCACATACAGTGACAAATGTTTGTATGCAGACAGTGTAATTGTTTGCTGTGATGCTACTGTACATGCGTAAGCTACATGCAGTAGGGAACCAATGAAACAGTACAACAGTTTAATGCAATTAAACATGTCTAACTGTATAAACAAAGTTCATTTAACATTAATTAATGACAATACAAGTGATTTTGCAATCATTTGATGTAATTCTAAAATACACGGAAATTAAAGAAATATATGCTTAACACAATAAGGGAGAAGACATGCAAACTTTCTTTTAGACGTGAAACGAAATGGCATTTACTAAATGGCTGTTGAAAAAAAAAGTTGCTCCATGATATACAGGTACATAGTGCTGTTTGTGTAAAGTTTTCAAGGTAAATAATACTTGATATAATCGTTGTCTTTTCAACGCATTTTTACCTATACGGCCAAAAGTATGAGGAATACACATTTGTTTACATATACAAGGCCCATGACAAAGCAGCCTGCCTCATTTATCCACACATTAATCTGAATCCAGGTCGGGTGTATCCCCTTTTACCCACTTTGCACATGGCGACACGATGAAGCCAGTCAAATAATCGGCAGATGGGTGTAAGGGGATTGACCTTCTCCAATTAAGTGAGGCGCTTGCTGGATTTATGAGGCGGGCTGCTTTTTCGTGGGCTATCAGATATTTTGTGGCTTTCAAGATTCCATTATAGAGTAAATGCCACAGTTTGCAAAGACAGTTTGAAGATTCTTCTCTTTCTTCTTTTGAATAATTGTGTCATTTTGTGGGAGTAGGAAAGCTCCGTGGAGGTTTACATCCCAAGTCCGGCAAAAAGGACAGTGTGGGCACTTGGGCATGGCTCTTAACCAATTGCTCAAAGTATGCTATATGGTAAACCATGTGTTCTGACCCACTCAACCATTTTTCTTTTAAATTTGCAAGTCCCTTTGAATACAAGCATCTGCTAAATTACTTGTCTTGACATGGAGGTCATAATGCTCCACACAATCTATACCTTGGCCCTACCAAATGCATTTAGGGTATATTAGAATGTTGAACATAAGCTTCGTGACACATATGTGATCTGTTACAGAGCATATACTAATCCCACATGTTTCATATGATGCACTTTAACCTCTTCTAGATGTAAATGAGAGATTAAACACCAAGTTATGGTTCAGAATGGTCCATCAAACTTATACAGGTCCTACGGTGTTCACATACTTTTGGCTGTAATATAAATTTTAAATGTAGGCCTTATTTGCACAAACTCTTTAAGGCCTTTTGTTTCCTAATTTTGGTTTGTTTTTCATTGGTTCCTGGCTTTGATCACGATGGAATTTTTCTGTCACTAACGAGGCATTATGAGGTTAATTAATTGGGTTGCATTTGCTACTTAGTTATGCAAGATTACTTGATATTCAGGAGATCTAAGGAACCCAGTACTCCGGGGTTCAGTAGCACAGAGTCACAGGCTCGGTTTTGCACTTAATTCTTGCAAGTGTTATGTTGTGTGTTTGCACCAGCACTCATGCTGCACAATGACCTCAAACTTATTCCAGCTTTTAACAAGACATTTTTAGTGCAGCAAATCAGAGTACACATGGGAGTTCAGTAGTGCAGAACCAGACCAATATCCTATTATATTAAATAGCAGGCTGTTACACAAACCTGAGGTTAATGGGAAAAAATCCTTTTTTAAAATGGATAATATTATGAAAACAGTCACAAAGCATTTAAAAAAAAAAAAAAAAAAAAGTGGTTATAAACTTCCGTTAAACAACCTAAGCAATTAATACAATTTGTACATTTTACTTTTTTTTAACAATTTGAAATTCAACACCACATTCAATGTCATGAAAAATATCAAAACTGTAGCAATTGTACTGTTATTGTGTGCACTTTTGTAAACTTTGTAACAATATTTTGTTACTGTTACGTGTATGGCTGGTTTAATGAGCATTGCTTTTTTTTTTATTACATAGAGCACCATCTTACACCCTGCGCAAGGTACGTCACGATACCCATTGGTATCTTACACTTATTATACACCATCTACACAAAAGGGCATGGTGATCTTAAAATGAGGTGTGTTTATGTAAAAAAAAAAATTGCAATATTGGCAACAAAAAACATTAAAAAAAAAAAAAAGCACCACTCAAACCAGTCAATTTTACAAATGTTTGGTGTACCTTTACAAAATATTTTACAAAGCCTTTGTGTATGGGTGAAAATAACTGGGCTTTTATTGTGGTGCATTGAGTTTTTACCTTACACTAATCCCTGGTTGGGCAAACACATGTCTTTCTATGTGATGTCTATGTCCTCCCTGTGCCTGGGTTTTCTCTAGGGCCTTCGGTTTCCTCTCACATCCAATGACATGTTGATGGGTAACATGGCTTAAGTGAATGTTGAATTACAACATAACTAAATAAGTAGTGTACTTACTTCAGTAAGATTTATTAAGACAGGTTTTATCTAAGGCAGCACATCAGTGTTTCTAGTTTTTGGACCCCATTAGGAACTTCTACAAAAAATATGTTTAACTGGAGATGAATTAACACCAGTTAGTTTGCTATGCAAATAAAGCAGGACTGTTAATGGAGCATTGTTTAGTAATAACTCTATAAATTGAGTTTCAATGATGTTTATAATTTCATATTCTGAATGTTTCTATTTTTATACATATAAACTGCATGATTTTAAAGCTACCTTACTTTTTAAATATTTCTATATTACAGTTTTCTATTAAACTTTTTATTGGTGAATAACAGTGGTATGCTTTTGCATTTTTACATGAGAAGGGGGTTATTCTGTATACCTCAGCCCTCCACATCTGAAAATGACTCCATGTTCATGTCAGCTTGGCTTCTTGTAGATTCCTTAATGCCATTATGTTCACCTTCTGCTTGTTTGTGTAATGATCTTAATTACTACTTTTGTGTTCATATTGATCAAAAAAGTATCCTGGATGTAACATTATTATAAACAATATTAGCGTGCAAAAAGTATTGTTTGTATCTAAAGTCACTACAATAAAAAGGTTTTATAAAATATGTGTTGAGGTGTGTCTGTGAGTGTGTGCCTAGTGATCGATTGTCGTCCTGTCCTGGATCTGTCCAGTGCCTGAAACATTCTCCTCTGGATGGGCATGGAAACCCACCATGACCCTAGTTGAGGATTAAGTGGACATGATGAGACAGTGTTAGATCATCCCTTCTACCAATTCCACTAATCACATGAAATATAAAGCTTGCAGAAAAAGCTTACACAGCGTTTAAAAGCAGTGGTTTAGCAAAGTCAACCACTGTTCTGTTGATAGTTGATAGATATATAGTGGCGGATCACAAGACCAGATCAGGTGGTCATTCTTGTAGAAAAATCTTTTGTTTTAATCCAAACGCCCCCAAAGAACAGACGAATCTCGAACGCAAGTGCACTCCCCCTTTTATGTCCCTCCCCCAGAGCAAGGTGGGAAACTAGTTTCGGTCCCGGTTGTAACAACACCAAAATTAACATCCCCAGACACCCCTCACAACCCAACCTGGGGGACTCCACCACACAGACATCAGGTTACCCCTCAGAAACTTTGGTACGTAGGGAGCCAGTTCGTCTTTGTGAAACACGAGGTGGAGCAGCAAGACCCTGTTTCGCAGCACAGGTATGACAGTAGTGGACGAACAGCTCCATGTTGTTGCGACATCCAGACCAGTAGAACAGCTTTCTAAGGCATCGCAACGTCTTGGACACGCCGTAGTGACCAGAACCCAGTGCACCATGCAAATACAAATTTTCGAAGTTCGATCTCAGCACATAAGCCACCGGCCCTTGCGTCACCAAAGCATGCCAGTCTGGACAGCATGCCTGAAGTCACTCAAACAGCTTGCTCGTCAACTGGACATTGTGGTTCACCGCAGCACAATGCACGATGACTTCAGAAAGTGGTACCTGCTCATAACCGCTCCTCTCAACCACTACAAACACGCCCATCGGACCAGATGAGAGTCCAGTTTGGTTACTGTATTCCAACACTGATAACACAAAAAAAAACACATACAGTCTTTTTTTTTTTTTCGCCAGCACCACAGGCGATGACCAGGAACTGTGTGATGGCATGATGACCCCCACCACTTCCATCCCCCTGCCCTCCCTGTCCTTCCACATGGCCCTCTAACATGGCAGACACATGTGGGTCACCACAATATAAATAACTAAAAAAAAATCGTTATAGTGCCGGTACTTGGAGGATTTACGCCTATCGCGGAGAGGAGGGAGTACTCTGGAACATAACAATAGGCGAGAAATTACTGTATAACAATATGCTGAAATGTGCAGAAACCTCACTGAATAACAATATGTACAATAAATTAAAATATAAATTGATTTTAAAATTATAACCATTCATTTTTGATGATAAAAACCAGTAGCCCTTCCAAACTAATAATTTTCGTTTGATATTCAGCATTTACAGCAATTTATTGGATGTAACCGAGACGGAACCTTGTTCCTTAATTTTATTTTCCAGCCGGGAAAATGAGAACACACAGTTTATCCGTCATAGAAATGGGCCAGATTAGCTAGACGCCAACTCCTGGAACCGAGCGGGTTTGTACTTATGTGTTGCTGTAGTAACTGAGCAAGGCTAAGCTCTAACCTCTTATTTCGTGAAACAGGCCCATGCACCCGAACAGACTACACATAACCATTATAAAACACATAAGAGAAAGCCTTAGTGCAGCTGCAAGGCATGCTGGGTACCGCTGCAGCACGCAACCATGTGACAGTCACCACAGTATTGTTTTATACGATTTGATTTTTATGATTCTTCTATAATTTTTTCAAAATTTCAATTTCAATTTAAGTTTAAAACAAATTTTTCAAAATTTCAATTTCAATTTAAGTTTAAAACAAGTTAAAAATAAACATTTTTCTGTTTTTTCTTTTAGGTAAAAATGATTGGTAGAAACCCAGTGCTTTGGAAGAAACTCATGCACCACTTTACCTTCTTTCTTTTGAACCTGGATGTATTGAAATGTGCAACAGCACTTCCACAAACCGCAGCTCCGCTCTTTCATGGAAAACCATTTGTGGTAATCTGGAATGCCCCGGTTTCCAAATGCCAACAGTTGAAAGTTCCGTTGATCTTGGATTCATTCCAAGACATCACAACCCCAGCCAGAGTACAGAATCAAACCCTGACCCTTCTCTACAAAAAAAGACTCGGTCTCTTTCCTTACACAGACACTGACACTCTGACCCAGTATGCTGGAGGCATCCCACAAAAAGGCAATCTGAATGCCAGTCTATTTAAATCTAAAGAAGAATTCACTCAGTACATTTCAGTCGCCACTCCTGGCTTGGCAGTCCTCGACTGGGAGGAATGGTTACCGGTATTTGACAGAAATATAGATTTGAAAGAGATCTATAAAATATTGTCTATTAACTTCACCCTTCAGCAGGAACCACTCTTAACCTACGACCAAGCTACCAGCAAGGCAAGAGAGCAGTTTAATAAAGCTGCTCAGGCATTTATGGAGAAAACACTTAAGCTTGCTGTCACAGTGAGACCTCGCACTCTATGGGGCTATTACTTGTTTCCTGATTGCTACAATTATGATTTTGAGAATCCAGACTATACAGGAAAATGTTCTCTGAAGACTACACAGCTGAATACTGAACTTCAGTGGTTGTGGAACACCAGCTCTGCTCTCTATCCATCAGCGTATGTGCCTGCCTCTCTTAGCGGAACTCAAAAAGCAATGCTGTTTGTCCGTAACCAGGTGCTGGAGGCAATTAGAGTGGCATCTCTGTCCCAAAAGAACTACACCATTCCTGTTTATTTGTACCTGCGGCCTATTCTCCGGGGGACAAAGGAGAAATATATGCAAGAGGCAAGGGCTTAAAAATATTCCATAATAATTAGTAATTAGCATTTAAACATATTACATCATAATATAAAGAGGCGGCACGGTGTCTTAGTGGTTAGCACGTTCGTCTCTCGGTGCTGGGGATTCCCGGTTTGAATCCCTATCTGGGAGGAGTTTGCATGTTCTCCCCATGTCTGTGTGGGTTTTCTCCGGGTTCTCTGGTTTCCTCCCACATTTCAAAAACATGAAGGTAAACTGAATGCTCTAAATTGCCCTGTATAGTGTATGTATGTGTGGGTGACTGTGTGTGAGTGTGTACCCAGAAATGGATTGGCGCCCTGTCCTGGGTGTATCTGCCCAGCGCCAGAGATGTTCTCCTCTGGATAGGCATGGGGAACCCCCGCGACCCTCATAAAGGAAAAAGGGGAAGATAATGATTAAATGAATGAATAGACATCATATAAAGTATGTGGACACCTTTTAAGCAGCTTTGAGGCTGCAGGAAAGCGCTTTACAAATAAATTGTATAATTATTATTATTATTATTATTATCATCATTAGCCAAATTTGGACTTGTTGCTTTACGAAGGAGAACTTGATAATGTGAAATTCAGTTGTTTTTGAAGGAGTGATGGCTTTGGAGTTTTTAAATTTAAAATAAACAGTGTTATAGTGTGAGGTTTGTGGGAATTTATTTCTGAAAAGAACATGTGGAATGAAAATAGTCTTAGTTGTGACTACGGTGTTCACACGATTCCTTTTTTTATGTGAATTTGTGTTTTCTAAAGACAGTATAATAAATGATGGCACCAAGTTTCAGCTTTGTAGGTAGTTGCGAAGATCCTAAGCCATCCGAGGGTGTGATGGCGATACAGAATAAACAGTTGGAATGCAAGAACCTGTCAGTTTTTACAAGAACATGGTAGGGAATCAAAATGCCAAATTTTAGCCTTGTACTGACTCGGAAATTGGGAGAATTATTGATGAGTCAGCGAGTGAGGGCTTTTCCTTTGATTAGTATAAATACACAGACGGACATACAGACATACAAATATAGATATATGGACAAAAATAATTACTCAACAATGAAAGACTGACAAATAGCTAAATGGATAGACATCATTAAACAGACACACAGTTCACAGACAGATGAATCGCCATTTTATTTATCCCAAAGAGAAAGCTATGTATTATAACAATCAGGAGACCAAAGCCGGCAACACAGGTATAGGCATGAGTTGCCTAAAATGTAGTCACGCTTAAAATTCAGTAAATGAAAGGTCAAGGGTGTCTTCATATTTTAAAGTTTTAATAAAGACAGAGCTTTTGATATATGTAGCATTTAATATCTGACGTTTGTTCCCCAGGTTGATCTTATACACAGTATTGGTGAGAGTGCAGCACTAGGGGCAGCTGGATGTGTACTGTGGGGTTCCAGTTACGATTTTAATAATAAGGTAATATCTCAGTTACATCTAAGGTAATATCTTACCTTAGTGAGAATAGATATGCTTCAACAAGTTTTTAAATTACAAGAAAAAAAAATAGTGAGTGTATATTTAATGGAAAGAGTTAATATGACAAAAACTGGTCTTCTGTGTGATAATCCAGTCCAGTTTTGCTGAGTAACAGCTTTCTGGTTTCTCTAACATTCAAATACTGCCTTCTAGTGGCCAAATTACAGAACTAAGTGTATTAAAAACAGAGAAAATAATGTATTGTATGTCATGCATTGATATGTACGTGAGGCTATCAGAGGTGTGCATTATTATAAAACAGGTAGTTCTGGTCCTTAAATCTGATTGGCTGAGCTGCTTGTCTAACCTTAACATTTTTTACAATAACCCACACCTCTGACCGCTTCACATTCGTGTAAATCCCGAAGATTTTTTATTAACTGTATTTTGAAATTTGACCACTAGGTGATCGTAATTGATTGTTAAAGAAACCGGAAATCTTTTATTAATTTTACTTACTGGATTACGTCGGGAAAAACGAGTTTATTAGCGATTTTGCTTTCAGTAAACGAATCAAAAATTTATTTATTTTTTTTAAATCATAGTACGTTTGTAACTGTTTTATAAAACCAATAAGGCCCTCGAGGTTGAGCATTATTGTGAATAAACCACAGGAATGATGTGCACTCCACGTGCTTAATAGCACCTCTTTCGCCTGGTTTATTTACAATAATGCACGCCCGCTTGTATGGCGTCAAAAAGGGTCGAAAATGTGCAACGAAGAAAATTGCTCACGAATTCTGTTTTTGAAGTTTTCTCAACACTTTTGGTCCCTTTTTGATGCCATACTTTCGTACCTTATTGTTTTATTGACAAATAGCATCAGATTTATGGGCTGGAACTACCCATTTCATAAATAGATAAACACATGTTGTAGAGAAGATAACACTTTTTATGTAAAAGATTTCACTAACTGAAATATACATTTTCAAAAATCATAGTAAGTTATATGTTTTAAAGTTTAAATTGTCAATTATCATCAATTACAATAATATACATCATTTCTTTTATTATGGTGTGTTTGGTTTCTATTTCTTTTAGATCTCTTGTGAATCTCTTGCTTCATACCTGTATACGACTCTTAATCCCTACATTATTAATGTTACCACAGCAGCTCAGTTGTGCAGTGACCTGTTGTGCAGAGGAAACGGGCGCTGTGTACGGAGAAGGAGCGACTCCCCTCACTTTCTGCATCTTAACATAAACAACTTCAGCATACACAGAACTAAAGGAAAGTACCGGGTCAGTGGTAAACCCACTGTTCGTGACCTTGCAGCCTGGGCACATCATTTTACCTGTCAGTGCTACGAGGATAAAATCTGCTCCACTAAAGCTCCACCATCAAAATCTGAACACTGGGATGGATGTTTAATGGCTCAGCTAACAGTGCTGCTCTCAGCTTATCTCTTATTATAATCATCAAACTACCCTTCATAGTCTAACTACAGAATCTACACAAAGGTATGAGTTTTATAAAGAGGCTAAATGAAGATTTTTAGTGATGAAAGACAAGCTAAATTGAACTAAACTAAGCAGACAAGAAGCTAGTCAGAGATGCAACTTTTGAATATGCATTACCTAATTTAGCCAGTAGATGGAGACATAATTACAAAAACCTAGAGATCAACGTATGAACACTTGATTTTTACAGAAATAATGTAATCTACATTACAATTTACAATCTGATCAAGATTTAAAAGATTTTTTAAAGAGCCATTAAAAGAGTGTTTTACAAACCATCCATCCATTATCTTCTGCTTATTTCTCTACTAAGGTCACGGTGGGGTTCCCTATGCCCATCCAGGGAAGAACATCTTGGGCACTGGGCAAATACACCAGGACAGGGTGCCAATCCATCGCAGGGCACACGCTCACTCACACTTCCACACACAAAAACACACTATACAGGGCAAGTTCGAGCATTCAAATTACCTGGAATCCATGTTTTGGACTGTGGAAGTAAATCAGAGAACCCAGAGAAAATCCACGCGAACACAGGGAGAACATGGAAACTCCACTCAGATCAAAATTCGAATTGGAAATCCCCAGCGCTGAGAAGCAAACGTGCTCACTATTAAGCCACCGTGCCACCCACTTTACAAACCATCCAAAATAACCAAAGTATTTCAACATAATGTAAAACCTGTAGAACAGAGAAAGATTACGACTACAATCTCTAAAGGTTATAACAACAACAAGAGGTGTACAGGCCGTTGCTTTAAATGACTTCTGAACATCTGCGGCCACAGGACATTATTCGTCTCACACTGCTCTGGTGTGATTTTGGTCCACTTTTCTTCCCGTTTCTCCCCCAATAACCAATAACTCCCCAAAAATCCATCCTTCCTTTTTTCCTTATTAAACACTTTCAAATGCTGAAAAGGCGACTTGTATTTCTGTAATACGTTTTAATTGGCTTAAAATTCATCAAAAGTTCACTCCAATCAGACATGACGTATGCCCGCTAGAAGGCCCTGTGTGAATGGTTAAAGCAACAGGTTGATCAATACGCCGCTTCCGGGCGTTTAGACAAATTTTTAAAGGCCTAGGCAGAACTAACCTGGCAACAAATGATGCTGAAATATATAATTTAGCAACAGTTTGTGATTCAGATATCTTGAAGGTGCTCTAACCACCGACCTTTGAACCACCACAGTGTTTACCATAGATGTTCTGTTTTGTACCTCCGGAAGAGCCTAGTTGTCGGCCTCTGCTTTTTCTTTAGCCACCTTTAGTATCTGCATTATACATAAATATGAAACTAATTACAGTTTTACACTATTCCCACCTCTAAATTAAACATGTGCATTGAGCATTAAACATAATATAAACGCTTGTTTGTTTTTGAACTTCAGTAAGGGCCCTGTTGTCAGCCCCTGCTTTTTTTTTTTTTTTTTTTTTTTTAAATAAAACATTTTTAGTTTTTGGTTGATCTTCTACTGGCCATCTGCTATCTGCATTAACTTCAAAGAGGTCTGTCAGGTTTCGAACATGAGCATAATACAAAAGCAATGAAGCATGTTTGATATGCCTCTGAGATTTCCAGATTTTTTGTTTCCAGCTCTCCAGTTTTGTCCTCATATATCTTTGAGACCCTCGACCTGCAGCATGAGAACATCATTTTTTTGCTTGGCTTTCTACAGATCTGTACCGTAGAATTTCAACATCTTCTTAGACAACTCATAATTGTGCCATATACGCATGTTATTTTAGAGTCTTTAATTTTTTTACTTTACTCATTATTCATATTGAAAATAAATAATTACATTTACATTTAGTCATTTAGCAGACGCTTTTATCCAAAGCGACTTACAAATGAGAGAACACAAGTCAGTATTATTATGAAGAACCAGCTAG
>JAOUQT010024656.1:0-11655 GCA_025769995.1 Xyliphius kryptos
ATGGCTGCATAGAAGAATGGTCCGTTTACTAAAATTGCCAGGTCTTTCACCCATAGAAAACATTTGGCGCATCATAAAACGGAAGAAACGACAAAAAAAACCTAAGACATCTGAACAACTAGAATCCTACATCAGAAAAGAATGGGTTACATTTATATCACTCAGGTCGAACAACTTGTCTCCTCGGTCTCCAGGCGTTTACAGACTGTTGTAAAGAGAAAAGGGGATGTCTCACAGTGTTAAACATGGCCTTGTCCCAACTTTTTTGGGATGTGTTGTTGTCACAGAATTTAAAACCACCTATTTTTTCTCTTTAAATGATGCTCAGTTAAACATTTGATATGTCATCAATGTTCTATTCTGAATAAAACTTCCACATCATTGTATTCTATTTTTATTTACAATTTGTTCTTTGTCCCAGATTTTTTGGAATCGGGTTTGTATAGACACTCTTATCATGAATGACATATTCATCTCTCCATACAACAGTGCAGTTAAGGTTAAGGGCCTTGCACATGGACCTAACAGAGTCAGCTTTGCAGTGGTGGGATTTGAGTTTGTCCTTGAACTTCCAAGATAAACTTCCAAGAATCCAAGATGCATTGCCTGGGATTTCAACTTGAGAGATTAGCTACTGCGCTACCATGCCACCCAAATCAGGGATTATTGTACATTAAAATACTATTTATTCATTCATTCATTCATTTATTTTCTATACCCTTTTATATTCAGTTCTGGGGTCACAGGAAAGCCGGTGCCCACCCGGCAACTCTGGGCGCAAGGGCAAGGAACAACACTAGACATTGTAGGGCACACACAATTACGCACACATTAACACACTAACAGGCAATATAGAGACACCAATTAACCTATCATGCATGTCTTTGGAATGCGGGAAGAAACCGGAGTACCTGGAGAAAACCCCACCCGGGGCTTGAACGCGGAACCTCTATGTGGCTTTGAACAAGCTATGGATTATTTAGTTTCAAGCAACCCCACTGCAATGCTGCCATCCTAGTTTTTGAGCCTAATTACATCAAGTACAGGGAGTAACTAGTGACCATGGTCCAAAAATCTGACTCTCATCTAACCCTGCCAGAATAGGGTGGATGTCTGCATCTGCTCATCAATTTCTTAGACTAACTTGCAAGTACAGCTTTCAGAAAAAGTAAAATTTGTTATACAGACAAGACAAAGATTGAGAGATCCCTGCAAAAGCCCAGATATTAATGACATAAAACAGTTATTTTCATGCTGTCTTTATGTTCAGTTACGTGTTAATTAGTTTCCAAAATTTTAAATATAATCTATTTAAATGATATAGAATCGGAAGCTATGGGGAGCTATTAGAAATTAGAAATCCTCAGAGTTTCTAATAGAAAAGTTGCTAGAAATGTAAACAGTACACTGCATACAAGTCAGTGTTTTTTATCTATATTTAAGTATGTTTCCATTCCATTCTCTCAGGGTCATAGTCATTCATTTTCTATACCCACTTAATCATAGTTTTAGGGTCACAGGGATGCCAGTTCCACCCAACAACTCTGTACTCAAGGGTAGGAATAACCCTAAACAGGGTGCCAAACACAATAGCACACACATTCACACACTAACGGGCTATTTAGAGACAGCAATTTTGCTATCATGCATGTCTTTGGAATGCAAACCGGAGTACCCAGAGAACACAGTGGGAGAACATGCAAACTCCACATGGAAATTTCCTAAGTCACCCCACCCGGGGTTCGAATGCCACAGCACTATCCACTGCACCACCATGCCACCCTCAGAGTCATAGTGAAATTCATATATAACCACACTGCAGATAATTATGATCTTGTAAGATACAATAAGATGTGAAATGCTTTGGTAGAATATAAGACAATTAGCAATTAAAGAATGTATGTACTTTATGTAAAATCATATCTTGTTGGACAATAGCTATCTAGCTATTGCATCTGCTAAAAGAACATTGGAGTTCTGTTGTTCTATCTTTTAGAAACCGAATATATTCTGAAATAGTCTGTTTGCTGTTTTCACTCAGTATTCTTTTTTTATTAAAAACTAAAGGGAACACCCTAGTTTAAAAATTAGGGTTACACCCATAGAACTATAATGTTTGGGTATCCATGGAGAATTGATGACATTTGCTTTTTTTTTGTCGACACAATTGATAATGTTTGCTATCTCCCGTTGCTTAGTCTGGTATAAATCAAGTTGGATCTCATTAAATCCAGACTTATATGGAACAAATGATATTTATTATTCCATTTTCAGGAGTGGACGTAATATACAGTGCAGCATGGTGGCACAGCGGGTAGTGCTGCTGCCTTACAGAAAGTAGGTACCTGCGTGGGGTTTCCTGGGTCTTTTCTGTGTGGACTTTGCAAGCTCTCTCGATGTCCACGTGGGTTTCCTCTGTCAAACATACAGCAAGTAGAAAAACATTTATAGCGATGCTTTGTAACATCTTTGTAACAAACAGAAAACAGGTGAAGGTGATTACAGATGAACACTTATATTGAGGTGAATGAGAGGTGGCTGAATGCATAGGACTCTTGCTGCAACCATGTTTTACTGGCACTCAGTTTGAGTGGAACGGTGCTGCCAGGGGTAACTTTCGGTAATCTAGCTCTAGACCGAAATGCAGAATGATTCTATGAATTTACAGGAAATTAAGTAAAAATTTCCAAACGATGGGCAGAAAAAATTCTCGAGAATATTGCTTTTTCATTCATATATTTGTCATTCATATAGACTCTGTAAATTACCCCTTAAAAAGATAAAAACATGCCGTACTGATATACTTCCTGTTTGTTTTATGACTGATTGCGTCTCTACATGTTTGGCTGCTATAAACATTTTCTTCTGTAATTGACGATCTGCAGTTTACTGGCACTTGTGCGACTGAGTGTTTGTGATGAATCCCGGTTGGCAACATAATTATTCTGTTTACAACCCAGCGAGAAAAGGTTTCTTGTATTGTTTCTATGGGCTAATATAACGCCATTTTTTGTGTTCTACACAGTAAATCAATTAATCTTAACTTCTCGTATTATACACAATATATTATATATATATATTGCAACATGGTTATTTTTGGTAAACTAAACATGCTAGAATTCTCCACATAACTGTTTCTTATCCAAACTAAACACATTAGTTTTGAGTTTTGTCTTCTGATAACAAAATACAAGAAATGTCAGATAACATCAAATTGTAACCTGTGGCTGAGTGTGGAAATGTCCATGGTAGGAGCTGAACATTTGACCAAAATAGTGTTGATATCCTACCAGTGACCTGTCTGTTCTGTTAGTGCACATGTATATATGAAAGAAGTTTAAGGAGTGAGAGAAACAGAAGAGATGGCCCTAATGTGACATCATCAACGGCAGTTATAATTTAAACATCTGCAGAATTCTGTTACGTTCTGTCATTTTTTAAACAGAGATTATCTCAGTTTTCACTGTGAAACAAATGCTAATTACTCAAATATTTAAAGATATAACTAAAACAACAAACGTAGTCTGTTTTCTTTAAACATAGTGATATATATATTATGGAAGACCTAGTCCCAAGTATATCATTAAAAATTGAAATTCTTTATGTGAATGTGTGTGAGTTAAAAGACAAATAGAAATATGTGTTATTGTCCAAGAGTGTTGTATTGTATATTGTAGTGTAAGGTGAGAGTCCAGTTTGTGTGTATGGAAGGCCAGTGTGTATGGAAGTCCAGTGAGTGAGAGTTAGTACACATACATACATTGCTAATAAAAGCTAAATTTCAATGATTTTGATAATGATAAATCAGTACTTGAAACCACACCTGGATTTAGATCTAATGCATCATTCTCTGTAAACATTAGAGATGGTTGTGTGTGAAAATCCCAGTAGATCAGCAGTTTCTGAAATACACAGACCAGCCCTTCTGGAAACAACAGACATGCAATGTTTAAAGTCATTAATCAACTTTCTTTCCCATTCTGATGCTCGGTTTGCACTTCAGCAGTTTGTCTTGATCACCTCTACATGCCTAAATGCATTGAGTTGTGGCTATGTGATTAGATGCTTAGATCTTTGTGTTAACAAGCAATTCAACCGTACCTAATAATACTCATTCCTTTGATGGATTTATGTTCATATGCCTGTGTGGATTGTTTTGTTGAACTCTGGCTTTTTAAAATAAGGACAGTACTTGCTTCCAAACTATAGCTGTGTGTGGGGCTGAGGTTACCTTGTCGTGGTGGAGAAGCTTGAAAGTGAAAGTGAGTGTTTCTATGAGTCTGAGGGTGATACTGTCTGAAACTATGCTCCTAACAGGGTCACCCTTGATGCTAATGCCTAAGAGGAGGGTCACAATCAAATGCATGGGGACAAAATCTGTGAGCTGCAGCATGGATCATGAGGTGTTATGTATGCCAGGTTCAGCCTAGCACAACATTTAATCAATTGCAGGGCTGACAAAAAGTTAGGATTTTCAGACCATCTCTCAGAGCACTAATGGGTACTGATTGATCTGTGCAGCCAACCATCGTGAGGCTATTAAGGCATATGACATGATATGAAAAGATGTAGCTGACAGTGTGATTTTCTATACTTGCTTAATCCTAGTTTTAGTGTCACAGGGAAGCCGTTGCCCACCCGGCAACCCGGCGCAGGAAAACATGGGAAGAACGTGCAAATTTCACACAGATATTTCCAGAGTCACTCCACCCGGGGCTCGAACCCGGGATCTTCTTACTGTGAGGACACAGCACTATCCTCTAATAAATATATATAAATAAATAAATATAAAAATTCTGAAAATACAACTATTACATCTGTCAGCTGGTTAGTATTCATGCAAAGTACCAATTGCCTTCCGCTTGTAGCACTGGCATAATATTGTTACATGCTGTTCACATTCATTCATCCATCATCAGTAACTGATTTATCATGCTGAGGCTTATGGGAAATCTAGTTAATTCCAGAAAAGTGGAAAACCTACACACATACAAACACACACTTGTACGGCACCCGTTATAACAAAAATATCCTCGAAGCATCTTTAATGCAAAGTGGCAACAAAACGATGTATGTGCAAATTAGAAATTAAATAATAATACGTGATAAAGCCAAAAAAATGGGGTGTAATGCATGGCGGTAAAATGGGATATAGAAATACCTAGTCAATACACAATTTACAAGCAGTTATGGAGATTATTTGCTGTATTAAAAAGATTAATTTGTGCCCATGTTTTTAGAGTTTAAGAAGTAATACATTACACATAAATACATTTCATGCCAAGCTCTTGTGATGTCAGATACGTCATCTGGTACAGTCTTATAAATTTTAACTTGCTGTGTGGAGTTTGCATGTTCTCCAACTGCTTAGTGTTTTTCCTGCCCTTTTGCCAGCTTGGCACCAGCTGGCCCATAAACCCTCGTGGAAGAAAATGTATGAATATTAATCCATCATTTTAAGTATAATGGTTGACTTTTTATTGGCGTCTATTCTTGGCTCTGTGGGGGTAAACCAGAATGTAATAGTACCCACTCATAAGGGCAGTCACACACTTGATTTAATATTAAAATTATGATTAAATATAGACAATATAGTTACACTTCCACAGTCTGATCTTATTTCAGATCATTATCTTGTCTCATTTAAAATTACTATGAATAAAAATAGTTGCGTTTCATGCCAGTACAGGTTTAAACGCACATTTACAACAAGTACTGCAGATAATTTTGTTAGTAAACTCCCAAATTTAACAACTATGATTGCATCACCCTCCGAACCCACTGAGCTTAGTCAGGCAGCTGAGCACCAAGATTCAATACTTCGTTGTACTCTGAATAGCGCAGCCTCAATTAAAAGATCAAACCTCTCATAAAAATGATCAAATCCTCACTCAGTACTGGCGATGTCCCTAAATCATTTAACTTAGCAGTTATGATTAAAAAAACAAATCTTTACCCCTGTCAGATGTCAAATTATAGACCATTATCTAACCTCCCCTTCCTTATTCATACCTGAATAAAAATAATATTTCAAAAAATTATCAGTCAGGATTTAGGTCCCATCATAGCACAGAGACAGCGCTGGGGGTAGTTGTAAATGATTTGCTACTGGCCTCAAATTATGTTCCATGCTTATATTGCTTGACCTAAGTGAAGCTTTTTACACCATCAATCACTCTATTCTTCTTAATAGGCTCAAAGTGTTGTTGGAATTAAAGAAACAGCCCTGTCATGGTTCATGTTCATGTTTTTAGCATACACCCAGTGGGAGACAAATACACATACACCCAGACCGAGTATAAAAAGAGAATTGCTGGTACATGCATTCTGAACTTCTTCTGACTCGTGATCAGAGAATTACTCCCAGCGCTGTTTAATAAATCTACTTGATTCTTCAGACCTAGCTCTGACTCTGTTTGTCTGACTTAGCTCTGTTTCATAGAAATTCCACCACAATACTTGGCACAGTCGGCAGGATTGCACTCGATTGGGAAGAAGAGAAGCCTCCAGAGTGAAAAAGGACTGATCACCCATTTTGCATCTCTCACCTTACTTTAAGGCACGGGAGGACTTCTTCCTCGTCGCGCTGCAATCTTTAAAATGAACCAGCAGGTGGACAGAGCAGGGGACAAGCTGTGAATCTGTTGTGAACTATGAAATGTGATTTTAATATAGTATCATCATCTGTGTAAAATAAATTTATCTATAATCTGTGATAGATGAATTTGTCATCTGTGTGAGACAGAAAAGGTATTATCTGTGTGAGATACATTAATCTATCATCTGTGTACAGAATAGGACAGACAAGTTCGAAGTTGGGAACAAATTTATTTTTCAAGAATTATTCATTGGAGGTCCACTCATTAATTGGGTGAAGTTTTGCCATTTCCCACTGTCGGGAACTTTAGATATAGATGAACTGCGTTGGTTAAAGGCTAAGTTACAAAAACAACAATATAAATATTAGATGATTAATAAGTGATCCATTTTTGCCACTATGTTTTGCACACAGCGGAATTTGTCCAGCCCTGCGCAGCACCCGGGAGCAACTGGGGGTTAGGTGCCTTGCCCAAGGGCACTTCAGCCGTCATTTGGCGTTACTGGGAATCGAACCGTGGACCCTCCGGTCACAAGGCTGGTTCCATAACCACAAGCCTACGACTACCCCACAGATGGCATGTGAATAACTGAAAATGCATAAAAGCATTTTCCTTGGCAGGTAAATTGGTGTTCTTATTCTAAAATATTACAATGTTCCATTGGAATGTACTTCTTAATCTCCCTGTGTAACACTATATCACTCTTTTCTTCTCTCTCCTCGTTGTCCTGTAAATCTTCTCCTGCGTGATCTTATGTCTAAGTTAGGGATCACTATGCAGTGCTCAGCAGAGGGGATACAAGAGTCTGCTCTACATTTGCCACAGTGATTGCCACAGGGCATTAAACCTGTTATTGAGAGTCTGTTACAGAGAGGTATTATTGTTAAGTGTCCTGACTCCCTTCTGGCCGGTAAATAAGGCCTTTGAATCAGGACAACCTGTCAAATAGCGATTCGTGGAAGATCTGCAAGCCAAAAATCAAGCAATACATTCCAGAGGCCTGGAAGTCCCAAATCCACACCCTATTCTTTCGCTTGTTCCTGAAGATGCTAAATATTTTTCTGTTATTGACCTTGCAAATGCATTCTTCAGCCTTAAGGTGTCATCTGGATCTCAATTTTGGTTTGTTTTTTTTCCTTTTAGGGAAACTGTGCACTTTTATGTGTGTTCCACAGGGATATGCTGAGTCTCCTTCTTTCTTTAATGCAGAATTACAGAAAAATGTGTCTTTTCTTTTCCAGGGCAGAATGTTCTTCTACAATATGTTGATGATCTATTGGTGTGTTCACCTGATGAGGATATGTGTAAACAAGATACACTGGCACTACTTAATTTTCTTGCACAGTATGGGCATAAGGTAGTACGTGACAAGCTCCAGTTTGTCCAAACTAACTTACTTATTTGGGATATCAAATTTTTGCACCTGAGTCCTTGCTATTTCCCAAATTCATTAACCACTTACCAAGAAGCAATTGCTTTCCTTTCTTGTATGACGGGCTATTGTCACATGTGAATACCCCACTATGCACAAATAGCAGCCCCAGTGATGGACATGGCACACAAAAAGAATCTGACCTCTCTATCCAAGGTTACGTGGACTGACGAGGGAATTAATGCTTTCGTTGGACTAAAGAAAGCATTGCAAAATGCACCTGTTTTGGCCTTAATAAATCCCTACTTCCCTTTTGTTGCAATCTCATGGAAGTAAGTTGTGTCCGGTAGCGTATTTCAGCACAAAATTGGACACTGTAGCCATGGGCTATCCTACCTGCCTTAAAGCTGTAGCAGCCACAGAAAAAGCTGTTATGGCTTCCAGAGAATTGGTGGGCTTCGCACAATTGACACTTCACGTACCACATTCTGTATCCATGATCCTATTGGAAAAGCACACTTCACATTTGAGTGCAGCTCGCTGGCTCAAGTATACCATTCTTACAGAGATGCCAAACATCACAGTTAAAAAATGCACTGTGCTAAACCCAGCTAATCTGCTCTCTACTGCAGAGGATGAGGAGCCTCATGATTGTTTGGAGGTACTTCATATCGCTAGTCTGCCAGAATTTCTGCTTGCTCTCTACACAACTTATGATTGAATTGTCTATTGGATACTTGATCATGTCTAACACTTTTTATTCTCTTTCTCTTTTTTCCTTTATCCTATTCTCTCAACTTAACTTTTTATGATGATCTACACCTTATACGATAAAGGAACCAGGAGATTAACATTGGCAGTCACTCACACACTCCACAAGGAGGGAATGCCACAAAAGGTTGGCTGTTCACAGAGTGCTTATCCAAGCATATTAATGAAAAGTTGAGTGTGGTAGAAAAAGGTTCGCAAGCAACTAGGATAACCGCAGCCTTGAAAGAATTGTCAAGAAAAAGCCATAAAAAATTTGGGAAGATTCACAGGAGTGGACTGCTGCTGAAGAGTCCCCATACACAGACATATCCAGGTCATGGGCTACAACTTCCGCATTCCTTGTATCAAGCCACTCATGACCATAAAGGATTCAATTTGCTATGGAGCATAAGGATTGGACTCCGGAGCAATGGAAGGTTATGTGGTCTGATGAGTCCAGATTTACAATGTTCCAGAGTAATGGGCGCATCAGGGTAAGAAGAGCAGCAAGTAAAGTGATGCATTCATCATGCCTAGTGCCTACTGTACAAGCCTTTGGAGGCAGTGCCATAATCTGTGGTTGCTGCAATTGGTCAAGTCTTAGTTCAGAAACGATATGTCCTCAAAGAATGAGGTCAGCTGACTACCTGATTATACTGAATGCCCAGGTTATTCTATCAATGGACCTTCTCTTTTCTGATGGCAAGGACATATTCTAAGATGACAATTCATCAGCCTCAAATTGTGAGAGAGTGGTTCAGGAAGCATGAGACATAATCGTCACACATGGATTGGCCACCACAGAGTCCAGACCTTAACCCCATTTAGAATCTTTGGGATGTGCTAAAGAAGGCCTTGTGCAGCAGTCAGACTCTGCCATCATCAATGCAAGATCTCGGTGAAAAATTAATGCAACACTGGACAGAAATAAATCTTGTGACATTTCAGAAGCTTATCGAAACTCACCTAGCTTATCGCCACAGAGAATGCATGCTGTAATCAAAGCTCAAAGTGGTCCAACAAAATATTAGAGTGTGTGACCTTTTTTTAGTGCCGCCATTTCTTTTGACCAGGCAGCGTATAATATTATAATTTTCTGAGATAAAGTTTTTGGGTTTTTATTAGCTGTAAGACCTAATAATCAACAATAACAGAAATAAGCACTTAAAATTGATCAATATGTTTGTAATAGATCTATACAACATATGCATTTCTCTGTATTGCATTGAATTACTGAAATAAATTTACTTTTTATAAAGTTCTAATTTATTGAGATGCACCTGTAACTCTCGATGCTGAAATGAAATGAGCTGTTATTCATGGGTGCTTAAATAAAATAAAGAAAAAACTAATAAGTAACTCTGGCAAATAATTAATTTTACGTCTGACATTTCTGTACCAAAATGTGATAAGATTATACTGTATTTCATGAACTAGATCTCATTCAGATTCAGCAGAGAAAATAATAATAATAATAATGCTATAATAATCTTATACACAGCGAGTGTTATGGTGTCCAAGGACAAATGTGCGAGTAAAAAATGGAGTCGGTGTATTATTAGCCTATTAGAGCTGTGCAACATTTTCACAAACCAGTCAGAACACATTTCACTGATGGGGTGGGACCAAGAAGCTCACGACGTCCATAACATATGTGTCTGTCCGCATGTACACAGACTAAAGCAGGCGTGTGTGTCAATGACACCCAAGTGACCACTTTTAATTGTTTCTTCTATTAGAAAATACCTAGAGAATATCTACCATCTACAGTGAAAAAGAGAACACAATGTATGCAATTTATTATAAAATTATAAATAAAAATACAGCTTCGTTAGTATCAGTCAACAAGGTTATTTCTGACCAGCACATTTCCTCTGTAGCTGCTAAAATGTTTCTTTATAAAGATTTTAACAAGAATTAATTCCAGAAGATTCTAATTGACAGTTAAAATATGACAGGGCAGGTAACCGACTACTGTCTCCTTCGACAGACACAAACAATACAAAGGTCAAGTTGTTATTGTCCAGTTTACAATATCATGCCGTTCCAGACAGTTTCCATGTTTGTCAAATCGTTACATAATTAAACCAATGAAGACAAAAGACAATGTGGAAAATTAAAAAATAATAATTACCAGTAAATGTCTCATGTCCGACTGTCTTCTGTGAAATTTCCGTGGAGCTTGGCTACACAAGGACGCGCGTGCGCAAACGCACACGCACGCACAATTGAAAGGGCTGTTGGAGAGAAGCCAAGTATGGTGTACAGGAGAGAATAAATAGCATCAGGTTGTAAGCTCTGCTCAAAGTTCTGTGTGATAAACTGAATACTGTTTAAAATATGGAATTAATATCCTGGAGAGGACAAGTGTTATACATTTACAATGTATTTAGTGATGTTATTTAGATTATAAACTAGAAGTCTGAAATCTTTAAATCAAAGTAAAACTTTACTGGAATACTTCTCAGTGGAAAATTACGTGAATGCCACATGATAAGACGGGGATCTTAATCTTATTTAGATTTTAAGTATATTTTGTTATAGGTCTAAACACTATTAAATTTCATACTGTTTGTCTGATTTTCTATACATGTGTAGTGTGATTTTAAAGTAAATAATTTCAAGCTGATCAGTTAATATAAGGAGAAATGCATGTGATAATGAAAGGAGACTCATCTAAATTGTTTTCTTCTACATTTACTTGTACATTTTGTACATCCAATAATACTGGTGTGTTTTGTCTAACCAATTTGTCTAACCAATTTGTGGCCAGGTCACTAGATGATGCTGGTGGAGAAAAACGTTTCCTGACTTGCTCCTCTAAAATACCCCAAAGTGGCTCTTGATACATCACAAGGACTTGCTGTCTTGGTCACAGATGCGCCAGCAAGACGTGCACCAACAATTTGTCCTCTTTTGAACTCTGGTATGTCA
>JAOUQT010024677.1:0-11654 GCA_025769995.1 Xyliphius kryptos
TATTTTTAAATTGTTAAATTTTGATATTATTATACAATTGTAATTATTTAATATTTCGTGTGTAGAAATTATGAATGAGGCAGAGCATTTCGCGTAGTTGAAGGAAAACCACGCCCCCTGATGGGATAAAGTTCCGCACTGTTTGAATAGAAGTGAATGGGAAATTGCGGCTCACCGACTTTTTATACACTTGTATAATAAAATGGTGACACCTAAATATTTTGATAGTCTTTTTCCTGAAGAATGTGAAAGATGTATTATAACGTATACGATTGGGCTCACGCAGTGTCCGTCTTTCACATCAAATTCTTTGTGAAAAATATGGGCAGCCGTCACGTGTACCACCACCGCACCGAAGCACAAAGCAAGCTATCGTTAGGTAAAAGTTTTTATCAAAATTATTAACCAAATATCAGAGATTTAGATCTGGGATCATTTTAACCATAATAAATTCGTTAATTTTTAGAACTACCGGATACAAAATGTCTGCCGGGAAACCTTAAAGGTATTTTAAGATCTGTTTTACGTTTGTGAATTATGTAAAACTTTACGTCGGAGTTTTAAATACTATTTCCTGTAAGGACAACTGCGGGAAACCCGTAGTGTCAGTGGATCTCTCTATACACACGGTATTAAATTACACACTAGCACGTGGATTCCTTAAAAGGAAACCGGAAGGACGTTTTTGTGTCATCGCGCGCGCGCGCCAAAAAACTCCGCTGTTTATTTATATAATATGATAAATTGAAAGATACATTTGAGACTGTAAAAACCTGTTGTTTATATTTATTTAATATTAATAAACCAGTCTGTGTGAATTCTACAGATTGTGAACGTTTTGCTTTGATTAACTGATATCCACAACTTTAATCATCACAATGTTAATGATATTTCCCGGTTTGTGGGTCCGATAGAAAATATCAAAAATAGCAGCTCAGACGATTAAGACAAAATGATTATAATTTATTTACTGAGAAGAGTAATGATCCAGTATTACACATCTGTGAGTGTATGTAGCATGTGAACCTTTAGGATTGTCAGATCTAGATAAACAAATCAAACAGCAATGCTACGACTGATGAAAGCCCTGGTTTGGACAGTAGCCACATATGGATGTGAAACATTAACACTGAATAAAGAACATGGATTTTTTTGGAGGAAAAACATTTTTGCCACTAATAATGTCAGCGGAACACCTTAACTCTTATACCTCTTGAACCTTGCTATATTTCGTAACATTACAATCACAAACATAATTATGTTTTATTAGAATTTAATATAAAAAAACAACACAAAATGGTGTAGAATTGTGAAGTGGAAAGTGCGGTGTGCGAAAGTATTCAGTCCTCTTTTCTCTGAGTTCAACCAATGGCATTCAGAAATTGCCTGATGACTGCCAGTGATTAAAAGAGTCCACCTGTGTGTCATCTAATCTCAGTACAAATACGGATGCTCCGTGACAGCCTCATGGCATCATGAAGTCCAAAGAACACACCAGACAGGTCAGGAATAAGGTTGTGGAGAAGTTTAAAGCAGGTTTGGGCTATAAAAAAGATTTTCCAAGCTTTGAACATCTCATGGAGCACTGTTCAATGTATTATCTGGAAATGGAAAGAGTATGGCACAACTGTAAACCTACCATCACAAGGCCGTCTACCAAACTTACAGGCCGAACAAGGAGAGCACTGATCAGAGATGCAGCCAAGAGGCCCATAATGACTCTGGATGAAATTTGGCCATGTTAGGGACACAGCAAACAAATGGAAAAGGGTGCTTTGGTCAGATGAGACCAAAACTGAACTGTTTGTCTAAAATGCAAAACGCTATATGTGGAGGAGAAGTAACACTGCACACCTGAATACACAATCCCCACTGTTAAATATGGTGGTGGCAGCATCATGCTCTGGGGATGCTTCTCTTCAGCAGGGACAGTGAAGTTAGTCAGAGTTAATAGGAAGATGGATGAAACCAAATACAGGGCAATCTTGGGAGAAAACCTGTTGGAGTCTGCAAAAGAGCAATGACAAGCGGACAACGACCAGCAGGACAACGACCCTAAACATAAAGCCGGGGATAAAATAGAATGATTTAAAACAAAACATATTCATGTGGTAGATTGATGCAGTCAAAAATTAAGACCTAAACCTAATCAAGAATTTGTGGCAAGATTTGAAAACTGCTGTTCACAAACGCACTCCATCTAATCTGATTGAAAAAATTTAATTCACTAAATGTGCAAAGCTGGTAGAGACATGCCCTAAAAGCTGTAATTTCAGCAAAATGGTGGTTCCACAAAGTATTGACTTCGAGGGCTGAATACTTTTGCACACTGCACATTTCAGTTTTGAATCATGTATAATTTTTACAATTGTATACCACTTTGTGTTGATCTTTCACATTAAATTCCAATGAAATATATTTATTTGTGGTTGTAATGATAAAATATAGAAAAGTTCAGGTGGTATGAATACATTTGCAAGCCACTGTACATAGTCATATTAGGAGCAAGAATTAAGCAAAACAAGTGTATAAAATTGTAAAATTGTTTATTTTAAGAATTTCTAAAGTGTATTGAATTGAATGTTATAGCGCCCCATTATATTAAGGTATGCGCATCATATCGTCATAGATGTTGTTGCGGTTACTGAATTGCACTGTGTGGCAGAAAGTAGAACTCGTAGTCCAATATGACTAACCAGATTTTGGTATAAATTATATTATCACATGACAAACAATTAACCAGTTGGAGCAGTAGACTCTTAGAAAACCAACTGACTCGGCATACATGATATGCATCATTTTGAGTCTGTGTATTTTAATAATTAATTGAAAGGGGTGTGTTCAAAACAGTAGCAGTGTGGAGTTCAATTAGTGAGGGCAATCCTTCTGTGAAGAAGCAGGTGTTAATCAGGTGGCCCTTAATTAAGGGTGAAGCATTTCTTGAAAGCCAGAGAAATATGGGTTGTTTGAGACATTGTTCTGATGATCAGTGTACTTTGATTATAAAGTTAATTGGAGAGGGTACAACTTGCTGCAGAAAATAAGACTGTTCAGCTAAAATGATCTTCACTGCTTTGAAATAGAAAACAAATATGGAAGACTACCATTTGAATGGATTGGAGAATAGCCAGAATGGCAAAGGCTTAGACAATGATCAGCTCAAGGATGATCAAAAACAGTCTCAAGTTACCTGTGAGTACTGTGACAGCTAGAATACGCCTGTGTGAAGTTAATATATTAGCAAGGAGTCCCCGCAAAATCACACTATTAAAAAAAGACAAGTACTTAAGCGGATACAATTTGCCAAAGAACTGTATTCAAAAGATAAACGGATAAACATTGTGTGGACTGATGAAAGTAAAATTATTTTTTGGGTCCAAGGGCTGCAGAAAGTCATCTGACGACCCCCAAACTCTGAATTCAAGCCACAGTGCACTCTGAAGACAGTGAAGCATGGTGGTGCAAGCATCATGATAAGGGAATGCTTCTCTTACTATGGTGCTGGGCGTATTTACCACATATCAGCATCATGAACCAGTTTGCATACGACTGACACGCTGTGGCAACCCCTGATAAAAGGGAGAGGCCGGAAGAAGAAGAAGGTGAGGGGAGACACTGCAATTTAATGGCTAGCTCATTTGGCTGAATGGCAGTGTTGGCAATTCTGTCGCTGAGCCATGGTTCTGTAAAAGCAAAAACGTAGCAGTCTAGCTTCTTGCAGAGTAGTTTGCTTTAATTTATTATCCAGCAAGCAGACATTTGCGAGCAGGAGAGACAGGAGCGTCGGTTTTGTTTTTAGCCTAGCATGAACTCCCTCTGACTTTCCACAATTTACACTAGTAAATGAGCAAAATCTTGGTTTAAGTCTAACAAAATTGAGGTTATGGTGTGGCCAGTGCAATCCTCGGATCTTAAAAAGTACCTCTTTTACTTGGTTATGAGGTCAAAGATGATGTTTCTGAAGCAAAACCAAGAAATGCAGATCAATAAATTGTGGGATGTGGCAATACCAGTAGAGAGGTGTCCGAAGTTAGTTAACTCGAGGCAACACAAATGTGAAGCAGTTCTAAGCAGTTAGGTTAGTGATTCACAGTTTTGATTAAATCCTAAAAAGATTCAGACAAATACTGACACTGCTTTTTTTTTTTTTTTTTTTAAATGCCCAATGTTATTTTTTTTTTTTTTGTAAAGTATTGACAATTTTTATACATTTCTTAATGTTTTGATTTATAAAACAGTGTGCAATGCTTCCAATGCAAAACTATTATAAAGATTTTGTGCTTAACTGGTGTTTTAATATAAAGCTGCTATTATTTTGAACACAACTCTATATCATTATTTTGACTTCTGCGAAAATAAGACTTTCTAACTGTAATCGGTGGGACGGAATGTCCAGAAATTTGTGATGTGTTAATGTTATGTGCCAGGTAATTTTGGTTTTAATTGATTCAAAGAATGCTGATTGTAGATGCTGCATAATATTTCTGTTTACTCTGCGTGCACAAGTGTTGCTCTGAGCAAAACATTATTTCCATCAGGTCAGCTGACCTGAGCCTTTCCCGATGACATGTGAAACTGAAATTGTGCACGTGCACTCCATAATTAACCGCCATCTGTTACTGATGCATGAATTATCTTGCCTATGGTGACTGTGTGTAAGACTAAACCATGACACTGGAGCAGTATGGGGAACCACCAGTTATTTTACACACATCCCTAATGAGTTTTGCTGCAAGTATTAAAAGCAGTACGTACGACAGCAGTGCAGTCTCCAGAAGAATTGTATCAGATTAAAACGTATCAGATCAGTACTGTTCTGTAAATAAAAACATCTTAGTCGGGTTTAAAGATGTTTTAAACCGCTATAAGTGTATAAAGCAAACGGGAATTACAGTTTAAATATTTAATTACAGAATAAATAATTAATTACAAGTTCATATCAGTGTTGATTGAAAAAAATCTTCTGCCGATTGCACCACTGTCACACTTACTGCTGTATGTGTTTTAAAATACCCAGGATGTGTGTAAAATACCCGGTGGTTCACCCACATATCCAGTGTCATAGTTTAGTCTTACAGTCACCATATGTAAGAATTCTAGTAGCAGATGGCAGTTAATTATGAAAAGTTTTGAATTTTTTTCATAACTTGACCGGAAATTTCCACCCGAGTTTCCTGCGACATTTTAAAGGCATGAATGTTAGGTGAATTGGAGACATGAAATTGTCTTAAGCCTTAAATTGAAGGTTGCATCAGGAAGGGCATCTGGTGAAAAACATGCCAGATTGGCAATGCAAGTGACTTGCTGTTGTGATTCCTGTTTGTAGAAAAAATCTGAATAGTCAGTGAAAGGTCTTTTAAATAATCTGATAAGCCGGAGTTAATAACTTGTTAAATATGGATTCACTGGTCAGTCAGCTTTATGGTTCATTCATCGTAAGCACCTGTCCAGTAGTCTAGACAAAAAAAAATTGTATCATGAAGAAAAGCCACTTTCATTAGCTTTGTTTGGATATTTCCCTGCAGATTCATCAGAACATTTCCAGGATGAAGGGGTTAAATTTGAAAAATTAGGTTTTTACACGTGCAAATGTTTATTCATGCTTTGCCAAGATTTTCCTGCTTGCACTTGTCTTTTTTCATTAAGAGGGTGACGTGTTAATTAAGTTTGCTCATGTTGTTCTTCAATATTTTCTGTTAACATCCTTAACCCAGCAGAAACTGTCCCCAGGCTTGTATTTTTTCATGCTGCTGTCCCGACATCACTTTTTTTTCTTGCCCTGGGCATTCTGTCAGGATTCATAAAAACAAACATCTGTCAAAAAAAATGTACTATTGAATAAATATTAAGAATTTTTATTCTACCACTAGTACATATGCTTTTTTCTTTTTCTTTAAGGGGCCCAAGCACAAAGTGAATTGTTAAGTGTTTTTAGCCTTAAAATGCATCTTGCAGCCAAAACCCCACCCCCTCACCCACTTCTGAGGTCCTTGATGCCAGCCTGATCGGCCTATAGGTGGCACTATAGCGAAGGTCAGCACTTGCGTGCCCCTGAATCACAACACCATTGGCCTAGAACTAAAACTCCAAGGGACTTAACCTAAAAAACTGTATATCGAAAGTCTAAGCTCCACCCACTTCGATTTTTTGGTAATTAGCATAATGTTTAAAATCTACTAAAACCTTTAGGTCCTCCAATTTTAATAAAATCTTCACATATTTGGTATTAAACGAATCAGGAGATTCAACATGCTAAAAGTTATCAGTTAAATTCTTAACCTTATAAACAATATGGCCGCTATATCTCAATAAATATTAATGTAAATGACAACAAATGACTTAACAGCTGTAACTCATGAATTCTTATGCAGATTTACATTAAGCTTGTGCATACTCCACGTAAGATCTGGAGGACACCCACCAAGTGTAAGGTGTCTATGTAAAAATGTGGCAGAGCTATACATAAAAGTAATTTTTTTCTTCATCATTTTTACAACCTCTAGACACAAACTTGTTATACAGCCTCTATTCAAAAGTCACAATTGGCCCATAGGTGGCGCTATAGCTAGGGCAAATGCTAGAAATCCATGTATGCTATAAATAAGCTGTATGTGCTATAATTTAAGTCCTATCTTTACGTTGTACTCCGATCATGCCATGTTAATTGCTGCTTGCGGCCATATTTTTCTTTTATTCTTAGGTATTATACTTAATACACAAGTATAAATCAGCTGTTCTAAATCAGTGCGGCAATTAAACTGGAGAGAGACGTTAGCTGGGATTGTACTGTATGTCCCAGGAACATACCCAGGAAGGATAACATCATAATGGTAATCAATTAAAGTAATACATAATGCATTTTTTTACAGAAAATGAAGTAATGGACCTAGTACATCGCCGATTAACATATTGACACTATAACGCTACTTGAGGACATTAAAGTTTACTTTAACACTCTGGAACATTTGAGTTTGTTGATGTATATTTTGTAAAAAAAAAACAAAACAAGCCGAACGGAGTCTGTTTGAAATTATTAGAAGTAATAAAAATACCAGCGAAACATTCTTGTAGTCTTGTGTAAGTTGCTAGTGTCAGAATTAGCAGATTTATTCCTCCAAAAAAGCAAGATTTTATTTTATTTTCTCTGAGAACATGTGTCAGAGTTTATTTGCTCTTACTGCTATTTGAAAGAGCATTTGGACCCAATACAGGGTCATTCACTTGAAAGAGGCCCTGAATACTTTGAGTATTTCTGTAATAACTCTGGCTAGGACAGGTTTTATTCCACATGTTCCACAGGGCTGCAAAAAATGAATAAATAAAGAGCAAAATTGTAATGAATCATATTAAAATCTTTCTGCTGGAAAACGGAGCTCACTTCCAGCATCATATGTAATGCAATCGATTGCACATGTGACGGTAGAGAACGTGCTTCTTGGTTCAGGTTGATTCATGGTAACGGAAGTTATAAGAGAATATTTTTAGGAACTCCCGTGTACATGCATTAAAAAGGGGCACATAGTTTACAAGCCAAAAACGGATGACGTTTATAATCTATGTTAAGAAATTTGTAGTTTATAATTTGTAAGATACACTCACTGGCCACTTTATTAGGTACACCTAACTAGTAAAAATGTTGGAAGGTTTTGCCTTCAGAACTGCCATAATTCTTTATTGTGTACTTTCAAAAGAGATGATAATCTGTCTTTCTATCATTTTGAACCAGTCTGCCCATTCTCCACTGACCACTCATATCAACAAGGCATTTTTGTCCACATAACTGCCACTGACTGTATATTTTCTTACCCTGTGTTTGCGTTGGCTTCCTTCGGGTTCTCAGGTTTCCCCCACAGTCCAAGGACATTGATGCTAGGTGAATTAGAGATGCTAAATTGTCCAGTACTAAGGCAGAAAAGGTGAAGGTTGCATCGGAAGGGCAAACTGGGGCAGTCGTAGGCTTGTGGTTAAGGAACCAGCCTTGCGACCGGAAGGTCCCAGGTTCGATTCCAAGTAGCGACAAGTCATGGCTGAAGTGACCTTGGGCAAGGCACCTAACCCCCAGTGGCTCCCCGGGCGCTGTGATGGCTGCTCACTGCTCCGGGCACGTGTCCTCACTTCACCAGTGTGTGTGTATTTGTGTGTTTCACTGCACGGATGGGTTAAATGCAGAGAACCAATTCTGCTATGTGCGAACATAGTGGCAAAATGTATCACTTTCACCTTCAACTAAACCATCTGAGTGTCTTCAAGAAAATGGGACAGTTCTTCTGGAGACTTTGACGGTCACACTTGCTGCTTTATTGTGCACCAAAACCCAGCAGCCTTCATTTCGTTGTTGTATTTTTTTTTTAAATGATGATTTAGGAACAGACTCGGTAATGTGGCAAAGACAAGTCGTACTATGCCTACTGCAGCAGCTCTTCCAGGTCATCTTGCAAGCTTGATGCTTGCCTCTCGGGTAGCATTGTGACCTTTGACTGGATGTTTGTTACTGGATCCTCCACACTTGGTACACATTTGATTTGGTTGTACATGAATAGTATTCAAGTGCTGCTGTTGCTGAAACATTGGCACCAAACCTCCGGCCCGCACGCTGTCTGCCTTGGGTCAAAGTGGCACACGTGGCTTATTGTTTGCTTATCATGGAACCTAAATGGAACCCAGTGTTCTAAAGTACAATTTGTGCAGCTTAATACGTAGGTCATTTGGTAAGCGTCCTGAAGAATACCTGACGGTTCTTCTGGAGACTTGGACTGTCAGACTTGCTTCTCTTTTTCTGCAACATAACAGCCTACCTTAACTAGCTTTGGGTAACAGATGCCACAATGGGAGAATATCCGCCATATGCAAGTTAGACCATACCCACTGCATCAACGCTATCAGTTCATGTTGCTAGTTCGAATCTTGCCTCTCGGATCGACCACGTATGTCCAGTTGCTATATGATGTATTATCGCTACACCGGTGGTACCGTGGTACAGAAACAGGTCCAAGTGCACCAAGAAAAAATCTATCCATGGTCAAAGCTGGTAAATGTTGCCTTCTGATGTACGTTGGACACCTTTATATAGACGCCGATTGTGAGGTAACCACCAATTTGCACCACTTTATCAGTGATCATTCAGACTTTCTTCACTTACTTCTCTGAGATGCTTATACACACTCATACGCTCTGGTTCAGACACATAAACAGCGGCCATCAAATACCTGCCCTGTTCTTTTGCCCCTTGTTCTGCCAGATTGTCGTTCAGTGCATGTCAGAAAGCCTGTAATCTGCCTGCAAACACTAATAATTGCCCTCTGTCTATTTCTGTCAACAATCTGCCAAAAAAAAAAAAACCCACCGCCATTTCAACAACCCTTCCCCCTGAACACACAGAACTGAACTCCAATCAGCATGCATTCTTGAGCTTCCCCGGGTTAGCAGCGCGGCCGATACGTCGGAAACCCTCGGAATTATCGGATTCTGTCCAAGTGCTCTCTTGCGTTCTATAAAAACAACTAGAGAATTATATACACAGCTTTTAGAAGTTATAATCCTTTTCACCTGGATGGCTTTGAGGATGGGGGGTTCGAATCACGGCTATGAATGTTTCTAATAGGCACTTGTTTCAAGCACGTGCCACTGAAATTGTGATTGGCAGATTGCGGATTACACCCCGGCTGTATTACCGCTGGATAGATCAAAGCCATTGTTCAGAACTGCGAAGAAAACTACTGACTCAGACCCTCGGCGGGAAGAGTGGAGTGTACGATGGTTGCAAGTTAGCGTTCCTCATGGCCATGAGAGCTTTCCGCTGCGGCGACCACCGCGTCTGTGCTGGTTGCCCCTCATTATACTACCTTTGTGCGAAAAGTGTTATATACGTTCCATATTTATATATCATTTCTCTAAAGCTGCTTTGTGGCAGGGGTGGCACAGTGGGGCAGTGATAATGCTGTTGCCTCTCAGCAAGAAAGACCCGGGTTTGATCCCCGTGGAGTTTTCATGTTCACCTCGTGTTTTCGCTGGTTTTCACCAGGTGCTCAGGTTTCCTCCTGCATTCCAATACATACAGGTTGATTGGGGTCCCTAAAGTAGCATGTAGTGTGCAAATGTGTGTATGTGCCCTACGGTAAATTGGCACTCTCTCTAGAGTTGTTCCTGCCCTTGTTGGCCCTTATTTGAATGAATGAATGAATGAATGAATGAATGAATGCTTTGTAGTCAGACTACCACTATGATGGTCAAGTAGAATCTCAAAAAAATGTTAGATGGATGGGCATAGGGTAGAACCCTTTGATAATATGTCCACTGTACAGCAGAAGGCAACATATACCAGCTAGGGGGTTGGTGCCATTGTTTCAGCAGGAGCTGTACTTGTGGGCTGTTCTTTTCCACAGTACCGTCAACAAACCTCAAGCCAAAGGTCACAAAGTGGTGGGTGATGCGTAGTAGTTCCAAGATATGAGCATCCAATTAGTGAGGCAAACTGTTGGAGTGGCTTCAGAGGGCATGGGTTGACTTGAGAATGGAGGATTTTCACCAGCTTGTGGAGTCCATTCCCAGATGTTTTGGTGCTCTTGTTAATCAAAATGGTGGACCAACCTGTTATTAGCCCAATAACAATCCAGTGATGGTTGAGTACGGCTAGATGTCATCACTATGGATGTTTCAGTTTGGAATTCTATCTTGAACAGAAGGTTAAAGCTCGTCCTGGGTAGAGACAGCACGTGTGCGCGAGTTGGTCTCCAATCTCAGGGCTTGCATTTGTTAGTGTCCTGTCCAGCATGTCTATTAAGTAGACACACCAGTGCAGAATTGCAAGTGCAGTCAGCTTTCGGAACAACGTAAACAAATCCCATCTGTTCTCCTGTCCTTTTACCTGGACGCTTAGCCGCGTAGTCTAGAGACGCTGTGAATGCAAACTGTTGCAAGTCCCAAGACTGCAGATGTTTTCATGTCGCTTTAGCCTCCTTCCCGTCTCTGCAAGTCTGTCTGAGGCGTAGGCAGCGTCTCTCCGTCTCGGTTTCAGTTCAATTAGCGAATATTCGTATCAGATTTCTGAAACCTTCATCCGCAAATGCCAGAGATCAAGATGGATTCGTTCTTTCTCCTGCAGAACGTCTCGCTGCCATCTGTCACCACGGCTTCAGGTGCCATCTTTTCTTTCCTCTGACTGCGCTTTGCACAAGGACAGCAAGTCTGGATCTCATTGGATTTCATACACTATTCTGCACAAGAGTTAAGACTCCATTGCAATATTTTGTACAATCCTTTGCACTTTGTATGAATTGGACACCGAGGTCGGTACCGAAATATTTTATTTTTCCAAACCTTTCATAAAAATCGATCCAAGTCTCCAGAAGAACTGTGCCTTATTACACAAGGTGCTCCGGACAACTTCGAAGATACTTTGCTTATAAATCTGCACAAACTGTGCCCTGGAGCACTCTTTGGGGAACAATCACGCCGGCGTATGCCAGAAAAGAGTCGGAGGAAATATTTTTAGAAATGAAAAAAACCCATGGGCAACTTTGGGGCTCGAGGGTAGGAACAACCCTACCCTCCACCCACCATTCCATCATAGGGTGCACAGACGCACACAATCACACACGGGTAATTTTAAAAACACCAATTAACCTTTCATTCTTGTCTTTAGCACGAATACCAGG